>JAGXJF010001675.1:0-244505 GCA_019208055.1 Stipa capillata
ATAAACCCACACAAGCAAGTGACCGAAGAACCAAAACTTATCTTACCTTCAAAAGGGAGGATCGTGCCATGTCGCACGCCTGACCCACGGTCAACCCCTGGAACGCGGTCTCCAGATCGGCAACAGCAATCCGCTCGGCGCCTCCTGGTAGAACTCGCCTCCACGGCGGTGTCGGTGGAAGTGCGAGGGAGTGAGGCGCCCCGCCAAGCGGAGCGTGCTCGCCACCTTGGTAGAGCGCTATCTCCAGTAGCTACCAGGAGTGTCACAGGAGACTGCACCGAGCGCGAGGCGGAGTTAGAGGCTGGCGACGCCCCCTGCTGGCGCCGGCTCCTCGTCACTCCCCGGCGCCTCGGCTGGACAGCCACGACGTCGACGACCCGGGGCGAGAGGACGATCACGTCGTCGTCAGAGTCAAGGTGGAGCGCCCCCGAGGGAGGCGTCGCAGGACGCGCACGTCACGGCCCCTCAGCGCCGCCGCAAGCTTGCTAGCAAAGACGCCGCCCTACGTCGGGCGCGGTCTGCGTCTCCTCCGTGTCACCCGCGTCACCATCATCGTCGTCGTCTAGCGCGACTCGCCGTCCCACCCGGTGCCACCAGGGGGGATGACACCGAAGAGGCCCTTCCCGTCCCGGGCCCCAGGCGAGGAGGACAAGGATGGCGGCGTCCTCGGGAGCAGCATCACCTCACACGATGTCGCCAGGAGCCGCGCCGCCTCGAACTCGCACAGTCGGTGAAGTGGTGGACGAGCCGGACTTGTCCGCGCGGGAGCCAGACGCTCGCTCCGAGGAAGGAGCCTCCCCCGCGTCGCTGGGCCGGGGACGCTTGGAGCTCCCTACACGCATCTCCTCGCTAGTCAGGGGCTTAGGACACGCAGGCACCTCCAGCTTGTAGTACGCGCAACCCCTGTTCTCCTGACCTTCAGGGAGTGATTGGAGCAGCGTCCACTCCCTCACAATGAGTCACCCCAGGAGCTCCGATGCCGCATCCTCGGCGTGACGAAGCCCGACACCTGTCGCAAGGCGAACGAGGATGAGTAGCCAACGACAACAAAGTATATGGAAGGGTGGGGAGTGAGTATCAGAAATGAGGCAAGGAAGACATACCCTCTCGGAGAGGGACAACGCTGAAAAGCACATCCGCTCGCCCCCACCCTCGGAGGACAAGGAACGAGCTCCAAATCCCAATCTGTTGAGAGTGGGTCGATCCCTAGTAGGCAGAACTCCTCGACAAGGTCGCGCATCCCAAACCGACGTGACATACGCCCGAGCGCCTTGATCCGGGTCGTCTCCGTGCTGGACAAGTCAACAGGCACTGCACCGCTCACCTGAAAGGAGTCTGAGACAGGGGGCGAACCTCTTCTCGTCGTCGTGGAAGAAGAACCACGCCTTCTCCCAATCGCCCCATTGGCCCTTGGACGCCTGGGCGGGTAGTCAACGGAAAGGCCCTTCCGCGGCGCGCGCTTCCTGAAGCTCACCGCGCCGATGCGAGAGAGAAAGTCCACCGCTCTTCATCTCAAGGAGAGTGGTGGAGACCACAGGCTCGTAGAACCAAGCGAAGAGTCGTGGGGTGGCCTTCATCTGCATGGTCCTCAGCGCCCACTCGAAGACCGCTAGCTTCACGAACACCGACGGGTGGAGGTCGGAAACCCTGACTTGGTAGTGCTCTAAGAAGTCGTGGAAGAACTCGCATGCTGGCAGGCAGAGCCCAGCGTCGAACTGCGCGGCGAAGACGACAACGCCGCTGCCCTCATCGCTGACGCGCCTCACATTCGCTGGGGGGACCACACCGGGGCACTTCTTCTCCTGAGTAGTAGCGGCGGGAAGCTTGCCGGCTCGCACCAGAACGTCGATCAGCTCTTGATCAGCAGTGGAGCGTCCAACCCACGAAGTGTACTTCATCCCCTCGACGGACTTGTCCTTAGCCATTGCTCCCTGCACGCACAAGAAAAAAATGAGAAGACAGCGCTACCGCGCCGACAGCAACTCACGAAGACACGGTGCCAAGTGCGTAGTGAAGCAGAAGACGAGGGTGCGCGCATGACAAAAGCGTCGATCAACGAGTACCTCGTCACGCCGCGGTGGGAGCCGGCGTCTGCCGCGGTGACCGGGTGTCTGGAGCTGCGTGGTATGCTGGGCACGGGAGTCTGGTGTCGAGCCCTCGAGGGTGCCGTCCAACCACCTCGCGGTCTTGTCGCCGCCTCGGGTCACGGTGGACCTGAACGCGCCTGGCCGCTCCACGGCCTCGAAGGGGAAAGCCGCCCCCGTCACGTCTGCTCCTCTGCTGCTCCCTCGGTGGGGACCTCGAAGGCTGCCCGCGTCGGGCGGGGGACTACGGCCGACTCGGCGAGCACTGTCGCCGTCCTCGCGTCGCGTCGCGCCGCTCCTTGCGCCCGAATAGGAAGCCTCGCCAGCGCGCCCTCACGTCGCCCCGGAGTGTCACGGGGGTCTTGAGTGAACGGGACCACGGTCGATGCGACGTGGTCGCTGCGACGGTCCCGTCACTGTCTCCTCGCTTGTGTGTCCTCCACGTCGCCCCGGAATGTCACGGGGGTCTGAGCAAACGAGACCACGATCGATGCGACGCGGGTCGCTGCGATGGGTCTCGTCGCTACCTTCTCACCGAGCGATCCCAACGGCCGTGAACTGGACAGGCGTAGAAGCAGCCCAACCTGCGGTGTTCCTGTGTGAACAATAAGACAAACGCAGCAGTATGAGTCATCCAGCGGAAACGCCTCGCGCCCCGGCAACCAAGGCCGTGTGCGAGCACGACATCATCGTGGCATGTGCGAGTGTTAATATCGTCAATCAAACCAATAGGGGTATAACGACGAGAGTACGGCGTGTGTGAGCATGGCATTGACGACACTCGATCATTCGAATCAACTCTTACGAACATGGCAGAAAACAGACAAAAGCAACAAGTGGTTACGCGTGCAATGACGACGCAGTGTCCGAATTCATCTAATGCATTGCAATGAGAAATAAACAGCAACAGTCCATTGTTTAGAACAGATACACGCCACGGCGGCCCCCTCACCTACGCACTGTCTGTGTGCTACGCATATACGCATAAATTGAAGGAAAGGCGGTAGCAGTTCATCATACATTAACGGTCCATCTCATACAGCATCTCAGTTTCCCCTGACTACGTGAGCTAATAGCGAAAAAGAAAAAAAATTATTATGCACGAGCCGGGATGGTCACCCTTGGAGCGTAAGGTCTGCGGCGACTCAGCGTGCAGCTGCAGTACCACCACTCCTAACCTGCAAGAGAGAAAGACACGGACCAACGGCCGGGTAACGGCGACAACCCGAGGCGAACGGCGGGCGCTCGTGGCGCGTTGCGGCCCGAGCTGCGGCAGCCGGGGCGCCCGGGTGAGAGCGGCCGGCACTGGCTCCCGCCGGGAGGCAGCAGGCGGCGGGGCCGAGCGGAGGCGGCGCGCGTGGCCCCCGGCGCCGGTCACCCGAAGGGAGCGGCCGAGGGGCCGAGAGGCGGCGCCGGCCGGAAGGCAGCGGCGACCCGGCTCGGGAGGCGACGGCCGGCGATGCGGGCCGGGACGGCGGCTTCCCGGCAAATCCAGCGCGAGGCGGCGGCCCCGTGGCAGGCCGGAGGCGGCGGCGAGGCACGTGGGAGCGGCGGTCGGCGGCCCGGAGCGGCAAGCCGGCGGCGGCGGCCCTAGGACGGCGGCCGAGCTCGGTCGAGCGCGGCGGCGGCTTCCCGAGCGAATCCGATGCGGCGGCGGCCCCGTGGCGGGCCGGAGGCGGCGGCGAGGCACGGGGAGCGGCAGTCGGCGGCCCGGAGCGGCAAGCCGGCGGCGGCGGCCCTAGGGCGGCGGCCGGGCTCAGTCGAGGCGGGGCGGCGGCCTTCCCGGGCGAATCCGACGCGGGCGGCGGCCCCGTGGCGGGCCGGAGGCGACGGCGAGGCACGGGGAGCGGCGGTCGGCAGCCAGGGAGCGGCAAGCCGGCGGCGGGGGCCCGGCGGCGGCGCAGGGCGAGCGGCGGCGCACGGCTGGGGGCGGCGGCGCTCGATGGAGAAGCAAGGCGCGGGGCAAGGCTGCGTGGGGTTGGGGGCGGCAGCTCAGGGGGGCTTTTTATAGCCCGGGCGCCCCCTCCAACCCTAGGATGAATGGGCCCTGGCCCATTTCGGTCGGCCGGCGCACACCAAGCAGCACAAAAAGAAGATAGAGAAAGAGAAAAAGAAAAAAAAGGGAGAGAAAAAAAGAAAAAAAAGAAAGAAAAAAAGAAGAAGAAGAAAATCTGGCCCCGCCCCCCCGCACCCCCCCGGGGATAATTGTGCAAAAGAAGAAGAAGAAAAAAGGGGGAAAAGAGAAGGAGAAAAGAAAGAAGAGAAAAAATAAAATAAAATTCACCGCGGATTGGGTCCGAGGGATTTCCGCTGAGTCCCGAATTTTGTCACGGGTTGGACCCAGAGGATTTTCCTTAAAGTCTCCTGGTTTGCCGCGAGATCCCGTGCATTCGTATTCCGCAAACCTGGGAATGTCACGACAATCCTGAGCTCGTTGATCCGGCCAGCGCGCCGACCCCGCCAGGATTGGTGCGCCGGTCCGAACGTGCACAGAATGACCGCCCGCACCGGCGAGGGACTACTGTTGGGGAAAGGGGTCCTCGAGCTACCCGGTTCCGACATTTTCTACACTTAAGGGAGATCAGCGCAGCACCAACCTCGCCGCAACACCAAGACCGCTCGATGCCGACTCCGCGACAACCCCAACCTCGTCGCGATGCCAAGATCGCTCGACGCCGGGACCGTGACGGCGACAAGTCCGTGCGTGACAGGCAGGACCCACGGGATATTCCCGGAATATACCCGAAGGAAAAGACCTATGTGCCCCTAGGGGCGTTAGTATATTTAGGGGCATAGTTGTAAAATGCCTAAGGGCATTGCTGTAATCTCCCCTACCCCTCCTTTTTCCCTATAAATAGAGGGACACCCCTCCCATTTGAGGGGATCCAGAAATTCTGAAATCACTAGTTGTCTTGCTCCTCCACTTCTTCGGTTTGCAACCTCGCCGCGAGTTCGAGTATCTTCGCGTCGGGTAACCCGCGTGTGCGGCAGCGGTGTCTTCGCACGATGTAGTTTCCCGTGTAACCCTGCGTCGGTCCGTGGAGCCGTACGGGGGTGCCACAAGTTCACTGTCTAGCCTCGTTGCTACGACATATAGGATGTGGTCTTCACATTCATCGTCCTCTTCCTTGAATCAATCCCCGAGTCCTTTTGATTCTACAGGAACACCTAAGCAGGGACCTGTGGGAGTCCGAACTTAACTTCCAAACCCCCTCTGTGTATCATCATTAGTCCAGGATCAAGCTGATAAACACAGTCGAAATGATAATATTACCTTGTCAAATTTATTACAATATAGTCTTGACAATAGAAGGCACACAGCTTTAAACAGAGTACTTGGTCACATGACCATTACGAATTGTAAAGTAGCAGAAAGAAAGCGATAAACGGTAGGCTCCATCTCAACCACAGGCAGTCGATGGACTTCTTGCGACCTCACTCCTCAGGTTCGTTGTAGTAGTAGTCGCCATCAGTATCTTCGGCAGTGTAGTCATCTGTCCACCACCATAACGAAACATCTGAATGAGTACTTCGTGTACTCAGCGTGCCCCCTCATAGGGAAACACCTAAACAAAGGAAGACTGTATGGCTATTCTGTGTAAAAGTATTTTGGAGTTATAAATACTATGATAATTTTAAAAGTGGCTGTGATATAAAACATGTTTTTATTTAAGGGATTTCACATCAATGTGAGGGTTCATGACAAACACTCGACCATAGGTTCCAACCATCTATTCACATTTTTAAAATTGGAGTAGAGGGAAATAGCAAGGGGGAGAAAGACAGATCTTTTATCAAGAATGAGCTATGTGACATCTGTGACTGTGGATATGGTTAATCAATTAGTAACACTCTACAGAGTTTGTATACTTTACCCACATGACACGATCATCCCCTTATGCCAAGCTGATTGGGCTTGTATATATGCCCATCAATGTGTCGGCAGGGTGACTGTGATGAAATCTTTTAGCCAATCTCCCCTAGATGTGACATGCCCACCGAATCTAACACAGAGTTGAGAGTATTTCCCCACCCTCTGGCCTCATGTCTATGCCGAGGTCCTCATAGCAATATCCACCCTTCTGCAGTACGGCGATGTCGACACCAATGCTTGACTAACCTACTCAATCAAGCCATTGCCCATATAACATATGGTCGTACTATTTTTCACACTTCTCAAATCATGACTTCGGCCATATTCGATATGGATGACCAAGGGCTTCTTCCACTCGTGAAGAACGACCATTTGCTCGTTCAACTCATGATTCAGCTATCGCTCACACCTTTTAGATGGTAAATTTCACCCAGAGTAGAAAAGGAAGAATAGAGAGAGAAGAAACAACAATGGCATCCGGCCCTAGCTTAGCGAGCTCAACAAAGTTTCAACAATAATGTCAATGATCCGAAGATCGATTTTTCGAGGAGGCAAGTCAAAACATCCTAGGAAATAATTAAGCATGGCTAAGCATCATCTCTACTCTATTATGACATATTAAATAATCTACTAAAGTTATCAGGTAAAAAGGGTGACAAGCGGATGAAGGTACATATGTGTCAAATCGACACGCTAGCTACGGAATAAAACATCATTAATGGTTAAAAACAATAAAATATAGTGACTTTAAAATATAGGATCAACATGATCAAGAAAGAGGGGGCACGCCTTCATTGTCAAGTTGTTGATCTTTGAAGTCGGGTCCGGTGTCGTCGGTGTCACTCCCTAGTTGTCGGAATGGAAAATAAAGCGAACACAATAAATAACCACTTCAAAATAAAAATCCAACTGCAAAAGAGAGGTGGGAATTGACGACAGACACAATGCGTCGAAGATTGGAATAGGGTTTTAACCCTAAGATGGTCCTTAATTTAGGGTCTCCTAAAGAGGGGTTGTAATCTTATAATAATAGGTAAATAATAAATTATCATATTAGTTATTTATTTATTGCAAGCAACATGGTATATTAATACTAATAGATAAATAATATTTTTATTATCTTACATTAACAGAAAAAAATTACCAAAACTATTTAATTAATAAACTTATTTGTCAACAAATAAAGTCTAACCATGCTAAATGTCATATAAAATAAAACAAGGTCCTAAGTATGATACTAGTACAGGGTCATGTCATAGTTGTACTGTAAAATTAATTGTAAGGATGTACACGAGCATTTGACGTTATCAGGTAATTGCAATTAGTTCTAACTAGGCGAAAAATGTCATAAAGTTGCAAAACTTAGGTATAGACCTAATCACATTAATTAATCAGTGCCTAGACCATGTGTTATTAAATATTACAGCAAGGTATTAATTCTACAGAAAAATAATAAGCATGAGACTATTATTTGGCACGTGAACATTATCTAGAAACAATATGTTAATATTTAGCATACTCAAAGAGCGATGAAATTGTACCAAGATTTAATGCAATGAACTGGACAGTAATTATTACTCTAAAAATTAAATTATAAAAACAGAAAGCATTTCTATTTTTAATAATTAAAACAGTGATGAAACATTATATAAAATCATGTATAGCTCCTAAAATCATGGAAAATTTCAAAGTGTCTTCTATACATACTACTAATATACTACAAATAAAATACTTCAAAATTTTGCATCCAGTGCAAGTTATACTAAAATTTGGTCAAAATTGATCCGAATTTGAATGAATTTAAAAACCAAAGGTCGGATTCAAAATCCGATCGCACTAGGAGAAAAAAGGGTTTATTGGGTCCTAGTTGGTCCATTTTACTACTAAGATCTAACCTGTGGTGATAGATTGATTGGTAAAAAAAGAATAGGAAAGGATGATGTTCAATAGACCAAGCTCTGATCGATCCATGCATGTATGGCCTAATGGATTTTTGGCTGTTTTCTAACGAAAGAAGATGGAGACAGAATGCTCATGGGTACAGATGACAGCAACATTGCGAGAATGGTTGGAGAGATGGCAGCAGTGGCAGTGCGACAATCCGACGTAACGAACTCGGGCGATGGCGACGTCCGGTGATGCAGCAGATTGGATGTCCTATTTTCTTGGCCTAGATGAGAAGCTCAACTGTAGAGGTGTAGCAGCGGGAAAAGAAAAGAGGCGTTGCATATATATAGAGAACAGAGGGCAGCAGAATCAAACTAGGAACCGAACAGAAATCGGCGTGGCCGTTACGCCGTGGCGGCACCGAGCGCTGGACGTGCGCATGCAGCACGCGCTGCTACTGCCATGCACCGACGCACCTGTTGAGCCTGCATAGGTCGAGCGGCACCGGCTGGCCTGGTAGCAGCCGACCACGCCTAGGTGCAGCCTACGGGCATGTGGCCCAGGGCAGGCGGCAGCCGACAGCCAGGCATGCATAGCCTAGGCGTGGCCTGGCTTGCATGGCATGCTGGACTGCTTACTAGGCCAGCCCAAGCGGGGGTAGGGGCCCGTTCGAATGGGGAGGCAGGCGGGCTGGCAGGAGAGGAAAACAGGCCGCCTGCGTGGTGCAGGAGAGGGAGGAGGATTTTTCTCTTTATGAAAAAAATTATTAGAAAAGGCAGGGGATGAAATAAACGCCAAAGAAATACCAGAAATCATCCAAAAATTGTGGGAAAAATCCCATAAAGAAAATGGAGCACAAAGATTTCAATAAAAAAATTCACGTGCGAAATCCAAAAGATAATTTTCCAATAATTAAATTTTGAGCCCTAAATTAATTCAAACACATTTGAATTAATTCGGACAAAACCCAAAATGAAAATACACACTTTATTAATATTATGAGTGACATCCTCTCACAAGAATACTTTAAAAAATTAAAAAAGTTCTAGAAAATCGAGGATGTTACAGGACCTAGAACAAACATGAAGAGGCCTTCAATGCGGATCATCATCACCAAAATATATGATAATTCTGAGATGCCTATGAAATCCAACGGAGTAGGTTTCAAATTCCAAACATTTTATGGGACTATTGCACAAGAAAAGGTGGACATCACCCTAGATTCCTAAAAAGATGTACAACCAAAACGGATAGAAGCTGTGCTTAAGGAACTTTTTGTGTGGTTTGATTTTCCAGAGGAATTTGGGAACGACATGCTGCGTTAGGTACAATGAGTAAGACATGGAAGACCTTCAAAAGAGATCTCCTAAAAAAATTTGTGAGGAAAAATAATACTCCATTTATGCTATACACTTTGTTGGACTGCCAAAAATATGAAATATTTGTGAAGATGAAGAAGATGAAGAACACGCCCAAATTTGAAGCCAAAAGTGAGGTGCTTCGGAACCACCAGTCAAGAAACAAGCACCAACAAAGACTAGTACCGCTGGGTACATGGGGAAAGGAAGAAATGGGCCTAAGAGGACGAGGAGGCAAGAATGTTGGAGGTTCCCCTCTTCTTGCTGACATTCAAGATGGGCATGCCTGTGACTGGGCTAGAGCTCAAGAGAAGGTCGATTGGTCGATAGGCATGATGACCTTCCCTAACCCCTTAGAGGATGAAGTTACCCATCACTCGATAAGATTCAAAACTACCCATAGTCCATATGTAACTTCTTTTGGAAGTTAAATAACTTGTCAGGCTATTGCAAGTTGTGTTGATTTTGCAATCTTCTCAAAAAAATTGAGCACTAAAAGAGGTAAAGACAGCCTCACCATGGCCCTGGGAAACCCGGAGCACCCAGGTTGCATGCGAGGCATAGGGAGTGGTGTTCGCTGGAAGAAAATACTCTCCAAAAATGAGGAGGACATTGAAAATGTGGAAGAGAGCCAAAAATGATGCGCTTAAAAACAAGATAGACAAGGGTACAACAAAGGATACAGGCGATGGAGAGGAATATGCAGAGGTTTAGGGAATCCCTGATGGTGCAACAAACTGGAGTAGTTGTGCATTCGCAATCCTACTGAGGACTCAACAAGTTTAATATTTCCTTGCGACCTCATCTCGGTAAGATAAATTACAAAATCCTCCTTAAGTTGAGTATGTGGGATGATGAGAATGGCCCTAGCAACAGTGTGCCTTTACCTTCATCGAGTGATGAAGCTCCGGAAGGACCACGACACGAGCAAGGACTCGACAAATCACTCAACAGGTGAATCTTCTCCTTAAAGAATATTTCAACCATTGTGAGAATTGGGTACTACCTAATGCTTCAACATTTTGTCTACTTAGGTTCAATGGAGAAGAATCATTGATGGAAAAGGAGACCGAGAAGAATAAGAGACATGAACACAACTAGCCAGTACATATAGGAGATGAACACTGGCAGCCATAAGAGATACAAGAGTCAGAAGAAGAAATTCAGAATAGAAGAAAATATCATCAAGTAAAATATCTATGATTGATATTTTGAAGAACTCAATTCTAATTTTGAGTTTATTCTAAAACAACTTCATGGTCAAGAAATCAAGAAGCGTCCATTATAATATCTTAGTTGCTTGCTCCTTAAGCAACTTGTTGGTTAGGCCATTAAAATCCAATTTGGATTTTTGGTGACTGTGTACTGTAGCAATGGTACTGTAGCACCAGTCTACTGTAGCACACATATACTGTAACGCCCATGTACTGTAGCACCGACCTAAACTCCTATAGATAGGAGGGTGCATCCATATGTAATGGGTAGACTTGAAATTTCAGAATTGAGAGAGCTCTTGCTCCTTTAGTGTGTGAGGTATTTCCACCACATAGAGGATTGGAAGTTATCTAAGATTTGCTTCTCCGTTGTTCTTGCGATTGCTTGACGATTGCTTGAACGTGTTGCTCCACGTTAGTGAGTAACAAAGGGCCAAAGTGTGTTGTTGGGTGAAACGAGTGCCATAGGCTTCCATAATCGAGACGGTGGTTGACGGTGTCATTCATCAGGCTTCACGGGCTAGTTATCCCAGAATCCTACGACGTGAAGATCGGGCACCCCCTCTCCCCCGGTTCGCATCATGGGATGCCATCGCCTGAGCTAAATAATTGTCAATCAATATATAGGTGGCGATGAAATGCACACTTATGGTGTAGTTATTCAATGATCATCCCGTGGAGGCTGGCCATGGGAAAGTTTATCCTCACCGCGCAAGTGATTTGGTGTACCATGTCGCATTAGCGCCTAACTTGGCTAAGGTCAATGTGGATGTTGTGTACCACCAGTTCAGGACAATCCCTTTGTCAATGCCCTCAGAGTACGAGCTCATGTGCCTAGGTGATGCCGTTGCCTCATTCATTCAGTGGCCAAAGAGGGACATCATCATAATTGACAAGCTGGCGTCTGACATTCGATAGGCGGAGTTGAACCCATGCCCTATGGAGTTGTGTGCACGATCAGAGCCGAACCCAAACCCGATGGAGTTGTGTGCACGATCTGAAATGGTGTCTGCACCAAATTAGGTCACCATAGTGCCCGCCACAGTGCCTGCAATTCCCGAGCACGTTGCAGTTCATTCCATGCCCGAGAAGGCCATGTCTACACAGAAGGAGGCCGCCACAGTGCATACATGGCTAAGGGTACCAAAGTCCTAATGCATGACCAGCCATCTCTGGTCAAGCACACTTATAAAACTAGGAAAGATAAGGGCAAGATCTCAAAGAGTACCATGGCAGCATCTTTGAAAGCTGAGTTTACTTTAGTGTCGTTGGCCCGGCAATTCCCTCTAGGACAACAATTGTTCCCTTCCAATGAAATGAATGACTTGACACTGATTTGTGCTACATTGCATGACTGGTACAAGATGGAGTCCAACAAGCCAGGAAAAGAGCGACGGATAGTGGTCGGTGTAAGGTTCAAGGTACAAGATTTTTTCCTCCAACATCTCAACGACAAGTTCTTTTTAATTTATAGTTCTTCTTTGAGCACTTCAACCTCAACACCCTCAAACATTCACTTATGAGATGCTGGATGCTGTAAGTGTTCTCCATCAAGATCTCCTTTCGTGCGATACTGGTATATTATATGCTCATTGCTTTTGCATATATAGGTACATGATCCAACAATCTAGAAAGCATGAAGAACCAATGGGTTTTCTCGACCCATTCATGGTCACCTGGGATGTCTTATGCGAAAATGCTACGTTCGTCACCCAATACGTGAAAAATGCATTGGTGGAGCAAAAAGATGATGACTATATAATCTTTGCTTACAACCCGGCTAAGTGCTAAACTATTTTCTTCACTTAGTTAATTTTGTACTTTATGAACTTAGATTTAATGACCATTACGACATATATGTGTAGTTTTCATTGTATTGGGGTTGTGGTTGTGACACTAGTGCGGTTAAACAGGTAATATAACTTGAAGAAAAAAAACAAGTCGGGACTTTACACCCATCGAAGAGATACTAAACAACTCATCCATCAAGTTCAATGCTCATGGATGTGATTGCAAGGGGCACAAGCTTTACCACAAATTAAAATTTTTGGTATGAGCTATACTATGTTCCTGAAGCACACTTTGGACTAATTTGGCCCTCAAGAACTAATTAGCCAATTTTATTTTTAATAGTGCAAACTACAACCAAAGAAGAACAATGTCTGCAGATTCTTCACTTGCTACCACATGCACATGATCACACAATTCATGACTAAGAACAAAGATTTAAAGGTCTGTCATGCAACAATACCTTTATATTAAATTAATTATCTATGAGATGCTTTAAATCGATCTTTTTTTAGCTACAGGCTTAGAATGCACGGGTGATAGCTTGGAAAGGAATGAACTCAAACAGATCCACAAAATTATTGACTCCTTCCTACTTGCCGATTTCATCAACGGAAATGACGATTTCCATTCTCCAAGTTAGTACTTGAGAGCTTTGAGTGTTAAAGGAATGAACTCAAACAAATCCACAAAATTATTGACTCCTTCCTACTTGCCGATTTCATCAACGGAAATGACGATTTCCATTCTCCAAGTTAGTACTTGAGAGCTTTGAGTGTTAGAATATGTAAAACTTAACTCATGTTGTGGGTTTAAATGTGAGATAAATACTTATTGCTATGTCTTTGTAAACTTTGATTTCATTTGTGCATGCATGTGGATGAGATGAGATATAAATGCTATGGAATATGTGAATGTGGCGACATAGTGCAATTGTGATGTGAATATGTGATTTGAGTTGAATGGTCATGTGATCCGAATATATATAAAGTTGTTGTAACATCCCAGATATCAACCCTATCTGGAATGCTACCACATCATCCTAAAAACAACTAAGTCTTGGAAAAGTCATAAATTTTGATAGAGTTTTCTCTGTTTGTAAGGACATCCTCCAAGTCCGAGTAGTATGCTCATATTGTCCATCTATTAAGAGGGTTGAAAGTGGTACTAAATACAATTTGGTGCCCAGAGCACTCTACAAACTTTCATGTAATTTTGAGACAATTCGGTATCTTCATCAAATCAAAGATTTCTGGTACCCCATACAACTCACAAAAGTTGTAGTCGATACACAAGCACTTAGCGCTTCAACCCTTCCCAAACACATGGTCAAACTTCAACCCTTCTCAAACACATGGTCAAAACAGACCTCACAACACCACTCATGAAGAACTATGAGATTCTACAGAAATGCTCAAAGGGGAGGGGACAACTCTCAAAACTCAGGTCATGTGGCAACACTAGACACGTCAGGCAGGGCCCATGGTGCATTGGTGCTATATCTGGGTGGCAGGGATGGCTCTTGCGAGGCGGCTTGGGCCATGACGACTTCCCAGCTGCATCGGGCTCTCACAGGGTCACGGTGTGCAGGCCTGGTGGAGGCAGGAGCAATAGCCACGGAAGCATCACGTGTGTCGTGGAGCATGGATCAAGCCTCTTGGCAAGCTGTAGTGAGATCGGTGGTCGGGTCTAGCCCGATTTGTTGGGGCTGCGGCAGGCGACGACTCCCTTGCTTCGTGGTAGGTGCCGATAGCAGCGCGAAGCAGGCGAGCAGGGTGCCGAGTTGGCATCTAGAGGCACGGTGGCCCAAAGGCGCGTCGATAGCGGCTTTGGTCGGCGTGGCCTCAGGTAGGGCAGCTGTGGTGGCCCATGGAGTTAGGTAGCAGGCTCCACCCAGCGAGGTCCATGGCTTGTGGGCTGTGGCACGATGGCTGGAGGTTCTACTGCCTTGCTGTTCAGGTCGTGGCATGCGAGCGTGTGGTCTAGGGCGTTGTAATGGTTGCGAGAGTCTAGATCTGGTGCAAATGGGTTCACGATGTTGCTCTGTGCGTGTCATAGCCATGGTGGCTGGGGCCCTTCCCTCAGGGTTGGATGGGGTGGGGGTTAACACTCTAGGTGAAAGCCTTGTCCCGATGTGGGTCAGTATCGGTGATGAGGATGCTCGAGGCCATCTTTCCCTACCTTAAAGACATCATAGAAGAGTCTATTCAAACCCTCCCTAGACCATGTTCAGACCCCTCCCTTGGGGTTCGCCGGGGTGGTGGCGTGTGACACTTTGAGTGAAAACTTTATCCTGATTGGGATCGATGCTGATAATGACGGCACCCAAGGGTGTCATTCCCCTCCTTGGAGGCATTTTCAAGGACCTCCGTTCACTCTCTGCCTTGGGCCTTGGTCGCACGCCATCCCCTTACGCGCTAGTTGCCGTGCAAGCCAGTCCTGCCCAATGTTGCACCGCCACTGGCACCCTGTGCACCTGAGACACGATGCACCGACTCCAGACTATAGGGCACCTTCCTGAGCCCATTTCCCCTTATTGTTCTCTTCTCCATCCTCCTACACCACTCCATGCACAAGGAATTGCTCGAGGGCCCCTCCTTTGACAAACTCTAACGTTAATGGCCACAGCCTCAGTTCCATGAAATTCTAGCCAACTAGCGGAGTTTTCTCTCAATTTCTCTGTCCTTACCTTTCCTACTATGTCTAGAACTCATCCCAAACACCTATTGCAAGGAATCATGACCGATGGCAAGAAGCCCAATTTAGAAGAGCTGCTACTATCGGCGGTACGGGAACTAGGGTTCCCTTAGCCATCGGCAAAGGCCCAAACTCGATGCCACGTCACCCAAAGGACGTGGAAATCGGGAGTATGCGCTCGGGGGCTTGCCCCCCGAGTACTGTGCCCGCTTGGCCCCTACGGGATTAGCCAAGTGGCCCACGTGCAGCAAGTGGTCGAGGATGCGTGCTCGGGGGTCCCCGAGCACCTTTAGGTTCCTCCCTCGTGCCACGTGGCAAGGTGCCCCGAGAACCCCTCGGGGGCTCCATCCCGAGTACCACTCGAGGGCCTTGACCCCGAGCAATCCTCGGGGATCCACCAGTGCACGTGGCGGGGGATCCGTGGCGCCCTCCAAAGGGGCCCCGGCGGGCCCTTTCCACGTGTCCCATCGGGCGCATTTAATGCCTGCCCGGTGCATTTAATGCCTGTCAGCAGGCGTGCCTACTCCAGGCCCAACGCGGCCGTCCACCGACGTGATAAGGCCTGTCAGTTATCATCTGACACGCTTTATGACTTTCGGCACGGTACGACATGCCCAGGTGCATCCCTTGTGTTCGTGGGACCCGGGCAATGGTCACCGTGGCGGGTAGCTTTCCCGTTAAGTCCTCTCCAACACATTTCAACCCATCATGAAGACCCGGTTTCCGAGGATGGTATGTCAGACGAACGTCCCTTCTGCAGCAGCCTTCGGCGGACGGCATGGCGTGCCCACGCCCCCCGGCGTAAGTAGCGCATCTTTTACATTTAATGTCCTTCGGTCACTGTGGTAAACCCCCGGGTATATAAGGGGAGAACCGAGGCCATGCAAGGGGTTAGATCTTTTAGAGAAGAACGGCCCTTGTAAGAACAAAGGCTCGATAATATCTTAAACGTGAACACACACCAAACCAGGACTAGAGTTTTACACCTCCACGGTGGCTTGAACCTGGAGAAATCTTTGTCTCTGTTTTTCCCATCGTAAAACCGGGCCTAGGCAAACCGTAGCTTCTGTTCCAGCTCCTCCCCGGCCGAATCCCAAAGGGGGTCCTTTCGGACCACCGACGCCGGCGTTTAGTCATCGACATCTGGTGCGCCAGGTAGGGGGGTCTAGGTTTCGAAGCTACGCTTTCGATGGCCAGTCAGCAACCACATCCCCAGAGGGGGCATCGGGTGCCGACTCCTTCCATGATTTCACCCTCGGTGCTATCAGCGCCGACGCTGGTGGAAGGGCGCCACGCCGCGCCCAGCGGCGCCTCATCGCAGTCCCGCTACACGGCAGAGGGAGAGGCGCAAGCCGACCCCCGTGTCGTTGAGAATCCCCAGCCGGTACGGCGCCGGCTGGACTTCGACCCGCCGGGAGAGGCCGCCGGCGCGCTCCACGCTGCACAGCTTCTCCTCCGGCATCCACCCGTCCAGGTGGAAGGGATGTCTCCTGTGGGCCCTTGGCTCTAGGAGGTAACCAACCTGGTGGCCACCGCTTGCCGTCAGGAGGCAGCCCGGAACTCCCGCACCTCTTCCAGGCATGGCGACTCCCGCGCCGGCCCTACAGCGTCGCCGCCGCCGCTCCCACCGCGTCCATCGCGCGCTGGGGCAAGGGAACTGCCTAGCAGTTCCCATCATTCCGTCGCCTCCCCTCGTGGTCGTTGCCCCGATCTTCGCCATCGGCTCGACCAGCAAAGGGAGGATGAAGACGCCCCCGTCACTATCGAGCGCCACCAGGAGAGGCAGCGCGCAGACTGGGCAAATGAGGGCCAATCCTCTGGCCCGGCCGCAACCCGTCGGCACTCACCGGTGTGCGCCCGAGCGCAGCCGACGGCGAAAGCCGGCACGACGCTCTACGGAGCAGGCTGCCAGGCTTTCACCCCGGATCTTCATCGCGTCAACTGGTCGGACAAGTTTCGCCCCGAGTTGCCGCAAAAATATGATGGCTCCTTCCACCCGGAGGAGTTTCTGCAGATCTACACCACGGCCGTCCAGGCAGCGAGGGGGGACGAGAAGGTAATGGCCAACTGGTTCCCCATGGCCTTGAAGGGCTCTGCCCGTTCATGGCTCGTGAACCTCCCCTCGGGCTCAATCGGCTCGTGGGAGGACCTCTGCCACCAGTTCGTGGCCAATTTCTAGGGCACCTCCGAGCGCCCTGGCATGGAGAGTGATCTCCACGCGCTCAAGCAGCGCAAAGGGGAAACGTTGCGGCACTTCATCCAGCGGTTCAGTCAGGTGCGCAACACCATCCCCAAGATTACTCCTTAGGCGGTCATCGTCGCCTTCCGGCAAGGAGTGCGTGACGAGAAGATGCTTGAGAAGCTGGGCACGCGCGATATCCAGTCCACGGCGGAGCTGTTCGCGGTCGCGGACAAATGCGCCAAGGCGGCTGAGGCTCGCGCGTGGCACGACTCCCGTCCCGACCAACCGTCGGTCGACGGCGTGTCATCCTCGCGTCCTCCCGGGAAGCGGGCGGGCAAGACCAAGAAGCGCAAGCCCGAGTCTGCAGCGGCAGCCGAGGCCAAAGCGCGCAAGCCGCCGCGCGAAGGAGCAAGCGGCGGCAATAAGCCATCCCGAGCCCCTGTCCAGGGTGCCGGCAGATGGTGCCCGATACACAACACTGACCGGCACGACCTTTCGGAGTGCCGGACGGTGAAGTTCCTCGCTGACAAGAACAAGCTTCAGCGTGAGGAACGCCGCGAGGACGGCGGCAACAAGCGCAACGACGAGGAGGATGGCCTCAGGTTCCAGGAACCCAAAGCCGTCGCATGCATCAACGGGGGCGCCTCGACGCACGCTTTCCGATGCCAATTTAAGCTGATGGCGCGAGAAGTGTGCTCGGCTACCCCGAGTACCGGGGCGTCCCGACCACTCAAATGGTCGGGGACCCCGATTACCTTCGACAACTCGGATCATCCCGAGAGAACCTCGGGTGTGGGCCATCTCCCGCTGGTGGTCTCCCTGACGGTGTGCAATATTAAGGTAACTCGCATGCTAATCGATGGGGGCGCGGGCCTTAACCTCCTGTCCCCCGAGGTGTTTAGCAAAATGCAGTTACCAGCCGGGCGCCTGAAGCCGACGATGCCCTTCCATGGCGTCACTCCGGGCCTCACGGTGCCCCTCGGGCAAGTGTCCCTGATGGTCACCTTCGGGACGAGGGACAACTTCTGGACGGAGAGCGTCGTCTTCGACGTCGCCGATATCGACCTCCTGTACAACGACATCCTCGGCCGTCCGGCGCTCGCCAAGTTCATGGTGACTTCCCACTATGCCTATCTCACCATCAAGATGCCCGGGCCTAACGGTCCCATCACGGTGCCGGTCGACCTGAAGAGCTCCGTCTTCTGCGCCGAGCAGTTGTTCTCCTCCACTGCTGCCGCAGTCGACGATGTCGCCGAGCACCCCGAGTCCTCGGGCCCTCCTCCGACCAAGGTCAGGGTGGCCCCCGATGACTCCATCCCCATCAAGGAAGTGATCCTTGGTGAAGACGAATCCAGGACCGTCAAGATCGGCGGCCGCTTGGCCGCCAAATAGGAAAGCACGCTCGTCGCCTTCCTCCGGGCAAATATCGACGTGTTCGCTTGGCAACCGTCGGATATGCCCGGGGTCCCTAGGGAGGTGATCGAGCACCGCCTCGCCGTGCGCCCCGACGCGCGGCCCGTCCGACAGAAGGTGCGCCGTCAAGCACCAAAACGTCTAGACTTCGTTCGGGCGGAGGTTGACAAGCTTCTCGCTGTGGGCTTCATCCGAGAAGTTCTCCACCCGGAGTGGCTCGCTAATCCCGTCGTGGTCCCGAAGGCCGGTGGCAAGCTGAGGATGTGCGTCGATTATACCGACCTCAATAAGGCATGTCCCAAAGATCCTTTTCCTCTACCTCGCATTGATCAGATAGTTGATTCTACTGTGGGATGCGACCTCCTATGCTTTCTAGATGCTTATTCTGGTTATCATCAGATTAGTATGTCAGTAGAGAATGTGGAAAAAACTTCATTTACAACCCCTGCGGGGACCTTTTGCTATGTTCGCATGCCTTTTGGGTTAAAAAATACTGGGCCCACATATTAGCGTGCCATGCGTATCATGATGCAATCCCAGTTAGGTCGGAACATCGAGGCCTACATCGACGACCTTGTCGTCAAAACAAGGGATCAAGCGACGCTTATCGAGGACCTGGCGGAGACTTTCGATAGTCTCCGCAGTACTCGCATGAAGCTCAACCTCGAGAAGTGCATCTTCGGGGTCCCGTCGGGCAAACTCCTCGGTTTCCTGGTCTCGAACCGGGGAATAGAGGCAACCCCCGAGAAGATCCGGGCCATCGACCAGATGCGCCCGCCGGCTCGTCTTAAGGACGTGCAGCGCCTGACGGGCTGCATGGCCGCCTTGGGACGCTTCATCTCGAAGCTCGGGGAGCGAGGCTTGCCCCTGTTCAAGCTCCTCAAGAAGTCGGGCCACTTTGAGTGGACCCCGAAGGCCGAGCAAGCCCTCCGCAGCATCAAGAAATACCTCACTTCACCCCCGGTGCTGGTAGCCCCGAGCCCCGAGGAGCCTTTGCTCCTCTACCTCTCGGTTACCCCCCGAGTGGTAAGTGCCGTCCTCGTGGTCGAGCGAGAGGTTGGGTCCGAGCTCCCAACACATCCCACGGGGCCCGAGTTTCCCGAAGGTCCCGAGAAGTCGGAGCCCGAGCTCTTCGACGCTCCCGAGAAGTCAGGGCCCGAGCTCCCCGACAAGCCCGAGCAGCCAAGGGTGCTCGGGGCAAGAAACGAGCCCCCGGGCATCGAGCCCGGGGAGGTAGCTCTCGGGTCTCAGCTCCCGAGAGGCGACGAGTTTAAGCCAGGGGCCGAGCACCCTGGCAGTATGGAGGAGTCGAGGTCCGAGCACCCCGGCGACCCCGAGCGGTCGTCACAGCCCGGGCTCGAGAGCTTCCCCCCGGGTGCTTCACCCGGGGAAGTTCCTGCGAGAAGCCGTGTCCTGCAACATCCGTTCTACTACGTAAGTGAAGTACTACGAGATACCAAGACACGCTACCCTCAAGCCTAGAAGATGCTCTACGCTATCCTTATGGCGTTGAGAAAGCTACGGCATTATTTCCAAGCCCATGAGGTACGGGTGGTTACTGCATTCCCCCTCGATCACATCCTGCACAACCGGGAAGCTACCGGTCGGATCGTCGAGTGGGCAATTGAGCTCGGTGAGTTCAATCTGCGCTTCGTCAGCAACCGGGCAGTCAAAGGCAAAACTCTGGCCGACTTCGTCACCGAGTGGACGCCGGTGCCCGAAGACGAAGGGGAAGAAATAACCGCCAATCCGGGGCAAGAAGGAACCCAACACTGGACCATGCACTTCGACGGCTCCCTCACGCTTAAGGGCGCGGGGGCTGGAGTGGTTCTTACCTCCCCGACAGGTGAAGAGCTCCAGTACGTCGTGCAACTCCTGTTCCGAGCCACCAACAACATGGCCGAATACGAGGGACTTCTCGCGGGGCTCTGTGCCGCCGCGTCCCTCGGCATCCGGCGACTTCTTGTCAAAGGCGACTCCCAGCTAGTCGTTAACCAGGTGTCCAAGGAGTACCAGTGTTCGGATCCCCAAATGGCGGCATACCTAAGCGAAGTCAGGAGGTTGGAGCAGCTGTCCGATGGGTTGGAGCTCCAACACGTCCCGCACCGCTACAACGAAGCTACCGACTACTTATCGCGACTGGCGTCCTCTCGGGAACCGGTCCCAGCTGGGGCCTTTGAAGAAAGGATCACTCGGCCGTCCGTCAAGGCCGCCGACCAAGACGAAGGGGGAACCTCGCGCCCAGGCGAGCATACCCAGGCGGCACCTTCAGTGGGTAATCCCGTCAGGTTGCCACCACCCGGCGAGCACTCGGTGCTCGCCACCTGTCCTCAGGAAGCTCCCTGGATCTCCGAGATTCGGGGATACCTGAAAGAAAACATCCTCCCCGAGGACGATGTCGCTGCTGAAAGGATCGCGCGCCAAGCAAAGCGCTATGCCTTGGTAGATGGGGAACTCTACCGGCGTGGCTCCAATGGCGTTTTCCTACGGTGCATCTCCCAAGAAGAAGGCCGCGACTTGCTCACGGATGTCCACGAGGGCGAGTGCGGGAGCCACGCGTCATCCCGCACGCTGGTCGGGAAGGCCATTTGGCAAGGCTTCTACTGGCCAACTGCTCTCCAGGACGCCGTCGAGCTGGTTCGACACTGCGAGGCGTGTCAATTCCACGCTAAGCAGATTCATCAGCCAGCTCAAGCGCTTCAAACCATCCCCCTGTCATGGCCTTTCGCGGTCTGGGGGCTGGATATCATCGGGCCATTCCCCCGAGCGGTCGGGGGCTACGAGCACATCTACGTCGCCATCGACAAGTTCACTAAGTGGACAAAAGCGGAGCCGATCATCAAGATCACCAAACACACGGCGATCAAGTTCATCCGAGGGATCGTGAGCCGCTTTGGAGTGCCTAATCGGATTATCACCGACAACAGTACGCAATTCACAAGCGACGCCTTCCTCGAGTACTCCGAGTCCATCGGGATCAAGATCTGCTTCGCTTCGGTCGCCCACCCGCGCGCCAACGGACAGGTCGAGCGCGCTAATGCGCAGGTCCTCAGAGGGCTCAAGATGAGAACTTTTGATCGTCTCAAGAAATGTGGCGCTGGTTGGATCGACAAGCTCCCTGCCGTCCTCTGGTCAGATCGGACCTCCCCGAGCAGGGCAACCGGAGAGACTCCTTTCTTCCTCGTGTACGGGGCGGAAGCAGTCCTCCCATCCGAGATCTCCTTGGGCTCTCCTCGGGTCCGGGCATACTCGGAGGAAAATCAAGAACAAAGAAGGCGCGAGGACGTCAACTACCTTGAAGAGCACCGTTGCAGAGCTGCCCTCCGCGCCGCTAGATATCAGCAAAGCCTGAGACGCTATCATCAGCGGCATGTTCGGGCCCGGTCACTAGAGGTCGGGGATCTAGTACTTCGCCGCGTCCAGACGCGGGAAGGAAAAAACAAACTCTCCCCCATGTGGGAAGGCCCTTACCGAGTGACCGGCGTCTCCCGACCAGGATCAGTCCGGCTGGCCGCGGAAGATGGTATGCCACTGTCCAATGCGTGGAATATCGAGCACCTGCGCAGGTTTTATCCGTGAATGGCCCGGGTAAGTTTTTGTTTACATTTCGGGCCAGCCCCCCGAGTAGTAAAAGCAAGTCTAGGGAGTGTTCCGGGTTCGTCGCCTAAACCCTGGTCGCCCCGCTTGGTTCCCGAACCCCGGGCACCAGTCCGGTCAAAGGCCGCCCGACTAGCCTGCATGCTCGCATGTACGCTCGGGGGCTCCCTTGTATCTTAAACTACGTCAGTAGTATTATAAGTTTTTCTCAGGAATAGCATGTGAGCTGTTTTGATATCAGTATTCATCCTGTTTCAAGCATTTTGTTGTTTATATTTGCACTTATTGGCATGGAGATCGCTTTTCCGAGCCCGTGGCCCCCGTGCCTCCGTTGCGCGAGTAAGTCCCGACTGGTCGGGGTATGAGAAGTCGGGATGATCCGACAACTGGTGGCGAGCCGTCAGCACTCGGTCCGGCAATCACACCCCGAGCGCCCCTGAGTCAGGGCAAATAAGCCCCTAGCCAATGCCGCTCAGCCTGGTCGATTGCCCCGAGCGCTGCCAACTCGCAGAATGTCCGGATAACCCTACCTCTCATGCTCGGGACCAGTCGGCTGATTCGAAAGCCAATGGGTCGTGACAAGGGGGAGTCCTGGTAAGACTCCGGAAGAAGCATCCTTGCCCGCAGAATATTATAACCGCTAGCGAAGTTTATAGATAAACTGTGGCGAAACTCCCGAGTGCTATCGCCAAGCTCAAGGCAGAAACTCAGGGCGAAACCAGCGTCAATATGCAAGAACAGAAGGAAAGGCATGTGTTGCCATTCTTAAGCTAAGTATTTCGCCGCGTTTCCCCTCGGTTTTAAAGTTTTCTTCTACAACCTCCACGGAGAGTTTCTCGCGCCTACGACCCCGTGCCCCGCTCGTTCGTAAGAAGGGACGTTCTGAAGTAACAGTGTGAGTCACGAGATATATTCCGGGTTGTCGCCCAAAAGCCCTGGTCGCCTCGCCTGGTTTCCGAACCCTGGGCACCAGCCTGGCCATAAGCCGCCCGGGTACCCTACGCGCTCACATTGGTTCTTCGGAGCACCCCAATGGACGGGCTCGCGGCGCAGGGGGTCCGTGTCATGCGAGAACCTCGTTGTGTTAAAGAGGAACCTGTTGAAACTAAGTAAAGAAAAAATCAGCACGATAAGACGTCTGTTGACACTTAAAACCTCCTGTAAAATTTTCCCGAGCACGAGTACTCGGACGTACTTGCAGGGACGTCCGACCCCGAAGTTGCGCGCTCCCGAGCGCCAAGGATCTTCAAGAAAGGTGGCGCTTCCAGCTTCTCGGGGACATTGGGTCCTCGGGTTCCCGAAGCGTGGCATCATCAAGAAAGGCGGCGCTTCCAGCTTCCCGAGGACGTTGGGTCCTCGGGTTCCCAAAGCGCGGCGCAACAAGATAAACAAATTCGAGGCATCCGGCTCTCGGCGGCTGGTGTCCTCGGGGCAAGACTACTCGTGCAAGAGCCGGACGCATCCAACTCTTGGGGGCTGGGGTCTTCGGGGCCGCCCCAAATGGCCGTCCCGCTCCAGCGGGAGAGTCTGACGCGTCTTCGGCAAAGTCTCATGCTCAACTTCAAAGTTTCACCAAGTCCAAGGGTGCGGAGGTGCGGAGCCAAGTTTGCACCGATCGTCACCTCAGAAGCAAGTTTAAAAAGTGGAGCCAAGTCCACGCCCTATACTTGTAAAAAAGAAGCGAAACAAAATGTGGAGCATAATCTGCATTGAAGATCGCATAAATGTCTTTACAGAGGCTCCCGGGCCTCAAGCAAAAGCAAAAACACAAAAGATACAAAGGGACTGGCTAGTCCTCCCCGGTGTCGTCCTCCTCGTCGTCGTCGGCGGCGTCGGCATCCCGAGAGAAGTTGCGGGCAATCTCCTCGGCGACCTCGCGGATGGCTTCGCGAGCGGCTTCCTCCCCCTCTTCATCGACCCCGAGCTTCGCCGGCTCTAAGGAGAAGTGGGGGTCTCGGCTACGGTAGCATGCAAGTACATGCTCCGCCACCATGGCGGCCAACTCGCGGCCCTCCCGGACTGCCAAGTCTTGCACCGCCGCTTTCAATGCCCCCAGCCGGTCGGCAATCGTGCTGAAGTGGAGCGCAAAATTGCCCAAGGACTCCGGGCCCGGCGGAAGACGCTGCGCATCAGCTTGGTCGTGTCGTAGCTTTCCTTCAGAAGCCCGAGGCGGCCCTCTTCCGCCTTCGTTGCCTTCTCCTCCTCGAGCCGCAGCGCCTCCTGGAGCTCCTTCACCCGCTCTGCCGACCGCCGCTTGGTGACGTTGCTGTCTTCGACGCGCTGCTCCAAGTCTCGGACGCGCCGATCCTTCTCCTCGATCTCCTTTTGGAGTCGATCGGCGGCCTCCTTGATGGCGGCCTCAGCGTGCCATGCCACCTCGCCGTCTAGCTCGCGCACCCACCGGTCCAGAGAGGCCTCGCCCTCTTCGAGCTGTTTCTCTCGCCCCCCGAGCGCCTCCTCTTGCGTGGTGAGCAGACTTTCTCGGAGGGCGACCTGCTCCTGGCGCTGGTTGGCCTCTGCCTCACAGGAAGCCATCTCCTTCTCGCGCTCCAGCAGCTCCTCGGTGTCGTCTATCGCCGCCGCCCGCATGTTGGACACCTCCGCCCTTTCCTTGGCGATGTCTTCGACGACCTTCTGGTGCTCGAGGCGGGCGACGCGGAGCCACGCGGCGAAGTCAGCTTCGGCCTGAGCAAGAGTCGCCTCCCGCTCATCCAGAGCTGTCCTCAGCTCTGTCAAGGCCCTTTCCTGCTCCTCCAAGGCTTTCTTCTCCTTGGAGAGGGCAGCCTGGACTTGGTCCAGCAGGCGGTGCACCAAGCTCGGCCCCTGGGCTGGCTCGGCGGGAAGCGAGCTTACCCTCCCGGAGTACTCCTCAAGCGTGGAGGGCTCCTCGCTTCCGGGCGCCAAGCTCCCCCGAGCAGCGCTAAGGTCCACTGGGAGCCTCGGGACTCCTGAGTCTCCGAGCTCTCCTTCGGCCCGCACCGTCTCGGTCTCCGCTCCCACGCCCCTTTGAGTCGCGAGGGCTACGGACCCTTCGGCATCAGCAGCGCCAGGAGCGACCGCAAACTGCCGGGACAACCTCGGGCACCGGGGCAGCCTCCGTGCTCGGAGCATCCCCGATCCCCGGAAGATCTCCGGCCCCCGGGGCAGCTTCCATGCTCGGGGCATCGCCGGTGCTCGGGGCAGATCCGGCCCCCGGGGCATCTCCAGTCCCCGGTGTCTCCTCAGCGCTCGGGGCAGCCGCATCCCCCGGGGTGTCTTCAGTTCCCGGGGTCTCCTCGGCGCTCGGGCCTGCCTCAGTGGTTGGGGTAGGATCGACCCTGGCGGTAGGCTCCTCCCTCAAGCCAGCCTCGGTGCTCGGGGCAAGTTCGCCCCCAGAGCCGGCTTCGGAACTCGGCTGAGTCTGGGGGCTTGGGGACGTCCGAGCCTTCTTAGCCGCCCTGAAATCCAAACAAAAAGCTCGGGTTAATTCCCGAGCGCGGCACACTCTGTTTAAAGACAAAGGAAACAAGTTTTGCGATTTACTTCTTCGAAGGCCCTTCGTATCGCCAGCGCGCGGTCGGGACCTCGAATCCCGGACTTGTCGCTGGTGCTGGTTCTTTCCCTTTTTTGCTCGCGGCCGCCGCTTCGGCGGCCCCCGAGCTCTCCTGCGCAGCGCCCACGGCCGTCGCCGGTGGGGCACTGCCTTGCCCCGAGCTCGCCTGCGTAGCGCCCTCGGCTGTCGCCGGTTAGGCACTGCCTTGCCTCGAGCTCGCCTGCGCCGCGCCCTCGACCGCCGCTGGCTGGGCACCGCTTTGCCCCGCGCTGCTTCCCCCGGCTCCCCGCCGCCGTTCGGCCGGGAGGTGAGGGACGCGGCGGAGGCGGCGGCGGAGATGGCGGAGACGGAGGAGTCGAAGGAGAGGACGGCTGCGCCCTCTTCCCCTTCGGGTCCGCGGGATCCCCACGGTCGGCACCAGCCCACGACCCGCCTTCAGCGGTGCCCTCGTCGTCCGCGAGCATCATGTGGCGGGCCATCTGCGCTTTCCTGGCCGCCTCCTGTGACATCACCCCCTTCGAGTCGAACTCGGGGAGCGATGCCCAGATCTCATCGCGCCTCACGTGAAGGCAAAGCGGAAGGTCCGGCCGGGACAGCTCAGCACCCGTGGAGGCTCCGGAGCCCAGGAGCATCTGCAGCAACGTCTTGGTGGCGTCGGGCGCAAGCTCCCCGCCAAGCCGGGCTCTGTCCGGCCGTAGTCGTTGATGCCGGTGTACATCCATGCAGCACGGCCGCGGTCCCACAGCGGCGCCAGCCACCGCCGGATGAAGTCCCCGACGACCATCGTCGCCGTCAGGCCCTCGGACCGCAGGTGCGTGATCCGGTCCACCACCGGCTTCAGGAGATCGTCGTCCTCCGGCAGGAACTCCCACGTCTTCCGATGCGGTTCCGCCGGGCCGTCGGGAAGCTGCAGCCGGGTGTGCGGATCGGTGGCCATGTAGCTCCATTGCTGGCGCCAATCATCCCACTTGTTCCAGAGCTCTTGCGGGATGTAGGCCTCCCCCATCTTCTCCCGAAGCTGGAAGTTGCAGCTCCCCGCCGTCTCCTGCCGGTCGGAGCCCCGGCCTTTCCCCGACGACCGGAGCACAAAGTAATGGCGGAATAGCACCACCGATGGCACCACCCCCACGAACATCTCGCAGAGGTGAGCGAAGATCGACAGCATGACGACCGAGTTCGGAGTGAGATGGATCAGATGGATCTCATACTGCTCCAACACCGCCATGAAGAAGGCGAAGAACAGCGACGCCAGCCCCGCCGCGATGAAGCTGGCGAAGATCACGGTCTCGTTGTCATACGGCTCCGGTGGGTATGTGGCCGGCCGCACCTCCCGATGGCTTTTCTTCCCCCGCGGAACCAGCATCGTCCGTACCTTGTCCATGGCCTCCTCGTTAAGGAGGCGGGACTTGGGGAGGATGCCGAGGGCGGCAGCGGGCGGCGGGGACGAGCGGCGCTTGGAGCTCCTCGACTTCCGAGGCATGGTGGTGAAGGGTGTGGAGAGAGAAGAAAGCTTGGGCGCGAGGAGGCGAAAAGGCGTAACAAAGGCAGACGGTGCAAGGAAGAAGAAACGGTTGTGAAAGGCGTGGAAAAGTGGAGGCGTACGGGCAAATGAGCATTTAAAGGATTGGGAGGAATTCGAAAAGACTGCAAAAAGGCTGCAACACTTCGTGCGCCGCGCGGTCGTGGGGACGGCTCGGTTTTCGTAACTGATTGCGCCCCCACGAGGCACGAAAATCGGGGTGGTTCCCCCCGCGCGCTGCATGCGGAGGTCGAATCAACTTCCCCGCCGGTTTTCCTTCGGTGGGCCGGCATCTCGGTGGCCCAAGAGATCTTTGGGCCCGCCCCAAATCTTGCCCCCTTTCTAGGCCGACGTTTTGGAAGCAGGCCCGGGGGCTAACTGTCGGTGGTACGGGAACTAGGGTTCTCTTAGCCGTCGGCAAAGGCCCAAACTCGATGCCACGTCACCCAAAGGACGTGGGAATCGGGAGTATGCGCTCGGGGGCTTGCCCCCCGAGCACTGTGCCCGCTTGGCCCCTACGGGTTTAGCCAAGTGGCCCACGTGCAGCAAGTGGTCAAGGATGCGTGCTCGGGTGTCCCCGAGCACCTTTAGGTTCCTCCCCCGTGCCACGTGGCAAGGTGCCCCAAGAACCCCTCGAGGGCTCCATCCCGAGTACCGCTCGGGGGCCTTGACCCCGAGCAATCCTCGGGGGTCCACCAGTGCACGTGGCGGGGGATCCGTGGCGCCCTCCAAAGGGCCCCGGCGGGCCCTTTCCACGTGTCCCATCAGGCGCATTTAAGGCCTGTCCGGTGCATTTAATGCCTGTCAGCAGGCGTGCCTACTCCAGGCCCAACGCGGCCGTCCACCGACGTGATAAGGCCTGTCAGTTATCATCTGACACGCTTTATGACTTTTGGGCACGGTACAGCATGCCCAGGTGCGTCCCTTGGGTCCGTGGGACCCGGGCAATGGTCACCGTGGCGGGTAGCTTGCCCGTTAAGTCCTCTCCAGCATATTTCAACCCATCATGAAGACCCGGTTTCCGAGGATGGTATGTCAGACGAACGTCCCTTCTGCAGCAGCCTTCGGCGGACGGCATGGCGTGCCCACGCCCCCAGCGTAAGCAGCGCATCTTTTACATTTAATGCCCTTCGGTCACTGTGGTAAACCCCCGGGTATATAAGGGGAGAACCGAGGCCATGCAAGGGGTTAGATCTTTTAGAGAAGAACGGCCCTTGTAAGAACAAAGGCTCGATAATATCTTAAACGTGAACACACACCAAACCAGGACTAGGGTTTTACACCTCCACGGTGGCCTGAACCTGGAGAAATCTTTGTCTCTGTTTTTCCCATCGTAAAACCGGGCCTAGGCAAACCGTAGCTTCTGTTCCAGCTCCTCCCCGGCCGAATCCCAATGGGGGTCCTTCCGGACCACCGACGCGGGCGTTTAGTCGTCGACAGCTACTTTTTGGACCTCGCTACCGGAGCTTCTTGGGTGAGTCCTCGGCACCGAGACCACCATCATTCGGGTCGTCATGCTCTTTCAACCATCATTCGTCACCGCCAGCGATGGCAAAGCCAAGTACGCCACCTCCTCTATTTTCCTCCCTCTTACAAAGTTGGCCCACATGGCAAGGCGGGTTAGAGTTTCATATAATTAATGAGACACTTACAATCAGACCTCATAGGTCGGTTTAATTTAATACAAAATAGTTCAAGGCCCTGACTCACTGACGACGCGGCCCCACGTGTGGGATTTTTTATTTTAAACCCTTACCAATTTGAAATATATATTCATTATGAAAAGAGTATTTCCCAAATACGCCATTAGCATCATCCACATCTCTGTCCAGAATTATTTTCCTCTCTATTTTTCCTCCTCGCAAAACTTCAAAATCTTACTTTTCCCTCGTTTTAACTTCGATTGACTCCATCCTTTTTTGCAATTTGTATAAAATAAAATCCTAACCAACAACACCAATTTTATAAATTTATTTTTTTCTGTTTTATTTATTTTGCTTTGTGTGCTTTTTTTGCTTTTCCGGCGATTAGGGTATGACGCTCCAATGATTCCCAGAGGAGGACCAAATAAGTACCAACACGTAAACAAGCTAGGCAAGCACCCACCTTGACCATGTTGAATCCATAATTCATTTATATATATATATATATAACCAAATAATTGAATTATATATTATTTAAAAGTGTTATTCATGTGTAGATATTAGTTAATGTCTAACTTTGACATGCTATTCCCTTGATAAATATTATCTGATACCATTGTCACCCTATGACTAAATATCCATTGTTTGGAACTTATTTAGTCGAATTTAGGTGATATAATTAGTTATTGCTTAGTCATGCTATATTACACAAAATACTAGAAAGTCGACCACTTCAATTAATTGTGGGGAATAAAGTTGTCGATTAGTTAGAAGACAGTTATTGTCTGAGAGGAGTTTCTAAAAATATATTTTGTTATCAAAATAAAAACCAAATGGTGTTGGTGATGAAGGGTTTGGATCTGGCCAGGAAAATGGAAGTGGATTTTGTTATTGGAATTGAGGAGTTTGTTATTGGAAGTTGAGACGATAATTACTCATGTAAATAAAGGTGTTTGCATGTGGGTAGTCTAGCCCACAAATGATAAAAGTGATGGGAGTCATGTTCAGGTCAGTTAAGGACCTAGCTCTAGTGCCGCTAATCCAAGTTCAAATGATGTGTCCACATGCCCCTTATGGGACAGGCTTGACCTATTACCTTGTTTGGGACTAGCGAATGAACTCGTTGGCGATAGTGGAAAGTGTAGATGAGTTGTATAACTTCTTGAGAGGTTTCTAGTGGATTAACATACGAAGTTACTCAACACAAAGATAGGTCTGCATTCTGTCAATGTGTCGTGGTTTAGTGATAGCATGTTGGTGCTGGGAATGGCTCATCTGGCAGGTTCATCATTAGGACTGGACAAGTGAAAAGCCTCCTTGTGATATCCTTGTTGGCACATCTCATGAAGTGCTCTTATCGGATCCTAGCAACAAGGGAGGTTCACATCTTGTGGGTAAAACACCGTACAAACTCTATGGAGTGTTAAAATATATTCAAATAGCCGCGTCCATGGTCATGGATATAACTTTAACAAGGCCACACTATGTTAGACTCAGTGTTCAAATGTTTGAAAACGTGGGATAAGGGATAAGGACGTAGGAGCAAAAGCTGCCTACTGATATAGTAACAGGAGCTACAGGAGATTAGCTGGAGCTAATGAGAATAGCAGGTGCCATGTTGATGATATATTTACCTTGCTTTCAAATTAGTACTGGTAATGTAAATGAAAACTTAGTTTTCCACACAACATGCAACAAAGGATAGAGCCTCTCCTTTGGACAAAGTTGTTCATACTTTATCTGTTATTATTCCTAGTGGGATGCTTGCGAGCACATTCAATATACTCACCTGGCTTGTTGATTTGGCCAAACATGGAAGAAGAGTTATGTTCCTACAATTGCTTTGATAGTAAATACGAGAACTAGGGTGCAATCATAGTCGGTTGCCTATGGGCTTGGCATATCACTAGGCCCGAAGTTATCCTTGTGTTTCCTTCTACTGGAAGACTTTGATGTTATTCAGCCTTTATGGATTATTATGTAAGTCTTTGACCATAATGGTCGACTGTGTTGTATTATTTCATTGATGGATGTAATACTCACTTCGACTATGGACAGTAGCTACTGATTCGTAGGACTACTATTAGTAAAACATAGAGGGTAGTCTGATCATTAAGATCGGGTCCCAAGACAGATGGGCCCCACGCGGAAGAGAGGGGGCGATTGTGGGCCAACTCGGCTAGCTGGGCCTAGAACCGATGATTCGGGTGGGCTGAGCCTAGGTGGGAGAGGAGAGAGGAGGGAGTAGCCAAGCCACTAGAGGTGAACTGGGACAGCTTGGAGGATGGGCCAGCCTCGAGGCTTTTGGCCTAGGAAGCTCAGGAGGAAAATAAAATAGTTTTTTTTAAGCTAGAAAAAGAATTATGCTAAGTGTGAGTCATGTGACGACTTGACAATATTTGTGATGAATATTTTGCCACTATATGTGGAGTGATCCTTTTGGTTGCATGAATTTGAGATTTGAATTACATGTTGTGTGATTGATAAGTTTGAGTTTCTCAATTTGTCTCAAGGAAAAATTGAGTGCATGAAGGATTTTTCTCGACTGACTTGGGTCAACTGGAAAACTTGTGCTCGCAACGCTTTGCTTGGTCTATTGTGTGCAGGTGCGAGTTGGGTGCGGCGATGGTTCGGCCATATGGACCGGCATGAGGCTTGGAGGGCTGAGATGCGGTTAAGGAGGTGGCGACGACATCGTGCGGCTTAAAAGCATGTACCCGGAGGACAAGAAAGCGGATAGAGACGAGACGTGAGGATCAAGTCAGTGCGAGGGTGTTTTGGTAAAAACGCGGAGTCTACCGAAGCATAACCAAGAAACTGCGGCGGCGGTCAGGAAGCGGTTTAGGGTTAGTTGCTTAGGGTAGAAGGAAAGATGGATGGTGGATGAGTCACTTAGACGCTTTGTGATGCGTGCTAAGTGCTCATGCCATCTAAGTGGGCTTAAGGCCCAAGTGGTGGGAGGTATGCCTCCACCACTATAAAAGGAGGGGTAAGAGGTGCTTATCCCTCAACCCTTTTGATTAGCTTGTGAGAGCTACACTTTGTGAAGTGCTTTGCCTAGATGAGAGGCTTGTAAACTCCAAAGAAAACCCACGAAAATTCAATACAAAAAGATTTCCTCAATCCCTATGTGTTCTTGAGTCATTCACTCTTTGAATCTTTTTTATTTTCGTTTTCCTTGCTTTTCTTATAGATTGATCCATGGTATGGCAAGTAAGTGATGATGATATCATCTCCATACTGATCCCATCCAAGCATACCCAAGGATTCAACCCTTTCCCTCTCTATTTTGAGTTTTCCTTGAGTAAAGGGCAAGAAATGTGATTTTCGTGATTGATCTTTGTAGAGGGGTTAATCCTGTGGTTTAGGGCTTGGAATAGGTTGCTAGGACATGTGAGATGACACCACATTGATTTGAGATCAAATTCCTCACGAGCTTCCTTTTCCCCCAAGTTTCCCCTTTTTCTCATTTCTTGGGCTGATTGGAGAGAATTGGATAAAGGTCTTGACTTGAGGAGTTTTTATAGAGATCAATACTTGATCTAGACTCACAAGATCCTTCCACACATCTCTGCAAAATTTGGGTCGATTTGGATGGGTAGATTTTAAATTAGCCCAAAAGTTGGGACGAAAAAACTGTTCTGGAATCTGGGCTGATCTTCGTTAACCGGCCTGAGCAAGGTCAGACCGGCCCTTGCACCGGTCAGACCGGCCCCACACAAGGTCAGACCGGCCCTTGCACCGGTCAGACCGCCCCATGCAAGGTCAGACCGATTTTCAGACCGGCAGTGCATGAACTCTGAGGTTTTTCTGCTGTTCCAGTTTTCCATTGTTTTGTCGAATGAATTTCCGCTGCTTCTTCTCTGTCATTTACAGTAACATCTCGGTTTCTATTTGTATTTGATTTTGAAAAGAATTTTATATTTCGACATTCACTGTCGGAAGCCGCTGATCCAACAGTAAGAAAAATACCAATTCAACTCTGATAAATCCACTGAATTCAGAGATCAATATTTTAATATGCAGAAGCCTCATAAAATATTTCCAACCAAATGTTGTGGTTTTAATTAATCATATTAAATCCAAAATAATTAAGAAGATCCAAATTATGCTTTAATTATTTCAAGAAAAATCTAGGAAATTTTCCAGTCCTCTATTTCAAATAAAAGTTTTCAAAAGCCCAAAAGTCAGTATGTTACAAAAGTATCCATAAACCCAAATGCTAGCAAGAGCATATGCGCTCTTTGGTTGAAACTGGTGCATGCTCTATTCCGGGGAGATGACGACCGTGTCCACAACCCCCTTCCTTTTATGGCAAAACGTGTGCGCCCTATGCCTCATCTGCTCTACTCCGCCTCGCACCCTTCTTTCTCTGCTTCTTCTTCCCCAACCAAGAGTTGGCAGTGGTGCCAAGGGCGAAATTCGAAGGCGGAGCTGATGCCTAACCTCGTCAGTGAGATTAGGCTTAGGGCTCGGTGTAGAGTGGAGGGGTTCCTTGTGCTCCCGAGCTTAGAGGGATGGACCGACGGTGGTAGCGGTTGGTAAGGGAAAGACCATGAGTTGGTTTGGTGGTGCAGGAGAGCCAATGGGCGGAGCAAGCAGGCCAGTCGTCATCGGCGATGGAGGAGACAACCATGAGGTTGAGTGGCTATGAGGTAGGGGTTGGTGGTGACGGATGCAGTGGCAGTTACCGCCGGAAATGAAGGAGGGGGAGGAGGTTGGGGGCGAAGAGCTCTAGTGGTTAGGAAGTGGGTTTGGTGGTAGCGAGTCTAACAGCGATAGATGGAGGAAGAGGGCGAGAACAGTGATGGAGGAAACGACGGCTACGATGATTGGTTAGGAGGAGAGAGTCGATTGTGGCAAATCTGGCGGTAGTAGTTGTTAGAGAGGGAAAGGAGGGGCAGGGAGATGGTGGCGTCAAGCTTTGTGGTGGGGATGGAGTAGGACAGGTGGACAAGGAGAGGTGGGATGATGTGTGAAAGGAGGTACGGTGTACTCATTCGTCCCAAATAGCACACCGGGAGCCACTAGTTGCATCCATACGTAAAGTGAGAGGACGCGCGGTTCGATCATAATAGTAGTATTGCTGCTTGAATGATTTCAATCTTAGCAGTAGTAGCTTGAATGATTACCATGTGGTACAATATAACAGTTAAGCTAACTACTTGCTGGTTGGTTATATGTGATGCTCCCCAACCAACAAACCTAATTTTCTTTATTTGGTTTTGTGGTTGAACTATTCTTGAGTGGATATGCGGGTGCAATTGCAGCAGCATTTTTGCTTTGCATTTTGTCATATAGATCTCTAATATCATATTGATGTGTGCCTAACGTCGAAATTATTTCTTGGTAAATGGTGATCATGGACTCATGGTATAATTGCGTCACCGTAACTGGAACTTTGTTTGTTTTTGTTTATCTGACTGATAAAAACATGCCAATTTTCTCCATTTGGTAGATCAAGTTAGAAGTGATTAAGAAAATGGCAATCCCCTTTTATCAATTTCAAGAGCAGCGTCATGTGCAGCAACTTGCAAATAGAATCCTCACATGTTTCACTTGCTGAAGAAATAAGGAATGCACAAGCGATTTGATTAGGATTCATGACGCCATGTTATTTGGCCTGCAGGTTGTTGCAACTATTTGCAGGCCTATCATACCATTTTCTCAAATGTCAGCATGTGATACGATATTCCAATTGTCTGGGATTTGATTCGGTGATCTCTTATTAATCTCTTTACTCCCGTAGCCTTAAAGTCTTTAGGATGTGACATTATCGAAGCCCTGAATCGCAGAGCATGGTCGCTGCTTTCTTCATAATGAAAATCACAACAATTAGGTGGCCCAATCCTGCAACGGTTAAGCTAGCAATCCAAGCAAACATGCAAAGAAATGACCAAGAGAAAAAGGTCACAAACTTAACTGTGCAATCTCAGTATTACTACTACGTTAATATCACCAACATCACTAACTACAAGCAACAACTACTGTAAAATTTGTTTGTTTTGTGCTAGCTCCTCCTTGCACTTCTCAAAAAGGATCCGGTCCTGGTGATCTCACGCAGTGGCTTGTCGGTGAAACGGATGAGGTTGTAGGCCCACGCGCCGGCCACTGTCCCACAAACCGGGCCGACCATGTACACCCAGATGCCAGTGTATCGACCGGCGACCATAGCTGGGCCGATGGTCCTCGCCGGGTTCATGGATGCTCCTGATATAGGCCTGCACATCACAGTCCATTTGCAGATACTGTGTCAACAAGATACAGCAAGAACCATTCTCGTTTTAGAGCAGTCGAGCATATAAGATTTCGGAATTGCTATTTATCTGAGAATTTGTTATTTCTCAGTCACCTAAGTTGCACATTTTTTGTATCTCAGTTGCACAAAAAAAATGTGCAACTTAGATATAGAAAATGTGCAACTGCTCAATTCTGTTCAGTTGCACATCTCTAACCCGTAAGTTACACATGATTTCTAAAATGCAACTACCCCATTAACCATTGGATCAAGAATCAACATTTAGGATCATTGATTTAGAAATAGTTATTTCTAACTCGACTTAGAAATAGACACTCTCATAAAATTTTGGCCACTAGAATCCACAACCTTAGTACTTTACATCCCCCCCCCCAAAAAAACCCTTAGTATTTTACAAGTAGATAGTATTAGTAGATTTATCGTTGACTATACTTACATTTTTCATATTTCCAAAAAAGGAACTAGACAAAGGTTTCTATCAAAAGATTATTTTGTTGACACCAAAATAACAGACAAAAGTGAATTGAGGCAGTAGTTATGGTGATGTACCCAGCAAAGAGCACATTTAGTATGACGGTAGCTCCAACGGCCAGACCGGCGAGTTCACCAATCTGTGGAAGAGGGGAAAATGAGTGATTAAGATCTCTCTGTTTTTTCTTTTTAAGTTCAAATCATGCATCACATGTCCGTGATTACTCATACGACTAATATTAATCCTCTAGCTTGAAGTCTTGACAGCGACTAGCAATTATTTCAGTAGAAAATAAATCAATGCACGTGAGAATGATTGGGAATGAGAGATTCTCTTCTCTATATCTCGCAAATGAGATTAAATTTGAGAATGAAATTATGCACGATGTGGAACATCAAAACTTTCTGTGCAAGCTAATATTTTGAGAAGTTTTAAGGATTTCCACACCCAATTTTCACGAAATTTGAAACTTCTTTGCATTTCTGTGGTAGAGGTTTGGGGATCAATGGGCAGCTACTTACGGCTCTGTTGTCCGTGGCGACTCCGGAGACAACGAACATGAGGTAGAATGAGATGATGAACTCGAGCACCAGCGACTGGACGTCTGACCCCGTCGGCACCGTCCCGAAGAAGTGCTCCCGCTCGCTCCCGAACAGCACTCGCAGCGTCAGGGTCGCCGCCGTCGACCCCATCACCTGCGCCGCCGCGTACGCCGGAACCTGCACCACCGCCGCCACAATCATCAGCAACAACACCTGGAGAACGACGTTCGGAAAGAAAAGCATGTGCAATTCTTGACTGGCACCTGCTTCCACGGAAACCGGCCGCAGGTGGCGAAGGCGAGGGTGACGGCGGGGTTGAGGTGCGCGCCAGAGATGTGGCCGACGGAGTAGACCATGACCATGACGGCCAGGCCCCAGGTGATGCAGATGCCGGGGAACGTCACCGTGCCGGCCGTCCTCTGGTTCACGACCACCGCCGCGCAGCCGGCGAAGATGAGGAAGTAGGTCCCGAAGATCTCGGCGACGAGCTGCGTCCATGATCCAAACGTAGCCACGACCAGAGTGTCGCGTTCAGATTCAATTACTTGCTTGTCCAAGTTGCCTACAGTTTCTTAATAACTGGATAATTGTTGCAGATGGTGACCAAATGCAAATTGTGCAAAGACCGGCTGTAGCATGATGAAGACAAAGAGGTTGTGTGTGCACTTGCAAGCAAGCACACATAATTCTTTGGAATTTTCCCTTGCCGCAACACTATTATTCCTGAATTTGGACTGTCATATGTGCCTTGCAAATCAAATCACATATTTACAAGGAAAAATTCTGATCTCGTCCTTTCCTTTGACTGTTATAGCTAGTGTTTAAACTTAGAACACTACTGTCTTTTTCTTCTTCCCTGAATTATTGTCTCCATGGATCGGGAAATTACTTCGTTCTTGATAAACGTGCTAGAATAATTTCTAGATATGTAGGAGGATAAGATGTAGAACAAAAGATTGGGAGAAAGTAGATGCATATGCAAACATACCTTCTGCACGAATTGGACAGAGATCATGGGGTGATTATTGCTGGTGCTGCTCCCAGTTTGCTCTGAATTCTCACACCCTGCTTGATCTCCTCCTCCTCCTACGCTGCCTTCCTCCAGGGCTCCGGCGTGTTCTTGCAGGCCATTACTTCCGTGCTCTCCTCCTGCCATCTCTTCGATCTGCGTGATGACCAATCTCCCTCTGCTTTGTACAACTGCAGATACAAGGAGATGCAGCTTGGTCTGCTATTTATGGGTTCCAGCTCCAGCTTGGTCCATGTGTCGTAGCAAATGTTATCTTGGATTGACCACCTTCGTCATCACGGATATAAGGTGTGCAAAGACTAGTCTACCTGTAATCTGGCCTTCAGAGCCGGAAATAGTAGCTGTGCACATGAAAGTTCCTCTGCAAAATGCATCCGAATTCCGTACGTACGTCGTAGCATTTGTCACTGACAAAGCAGGCCCTACTAGGATAAACGGTTGGGTGGCACCCGTATGTCAGTGACCCGTCCATATCTGGTCACACGTTATGTTACTTTTTTTTTCAGATGGAAAGACTCTTCCATTAACCAAGATGCACAGCTAAATTGCTGGCAACAAGATCGGATAGAGAGACCGGGGCGACCGCGGCAAAGCATGCACGACTTTATTACAGCCCCGACGACAAAAGAAAAATTCTAACAAATCAAAAGAAAGGCGTAAGCTTCTCGCCTCCTTAACCAGAACCCCCGATATCAGCAAGGTCATAATCGTTGATTTTGAGGGCGTTAACCTTGTTGCGTGTTGTCCACCATTCCCACAGAAAGATCAACGATTTGTACTTCTGCTCCTTGGGTACTATCCATATGTAGTCGTACATGCTCCTCGGGTCAAGCCGCTCCACTAACGCCAGCCGGATTTTCTCCAGATTCAGGGCACGCCAGCAAGACTTCACCATTTTGCACCGTGAAAAACAGTGTCCACCATCCTTGTCCAACCGATGAATACACATAGGACATATTGTGTCTAGTTCCACATGTTTTTGTTTCACATCCATGCAAGTTGGGAGACTGTTGTGAGCTAGGCGCTACAAGAACATCTTCACCTTATTAGGCACCTTTTTAATTCCCAGAGCTTATTCCACCCAGCCGAACTTTGCCGCACCGCTGACGATGGGCTCGCGTCGCGCCCGGCCAGGGTTTCTCGTTTACTTACTCCAACGTTGTTTGCAGATTTGACACTGAAACCTCCCTTCACATAAAAATGCCAAGCTGACGTATCCTCCATACCTTCACGCAAGGGAATTGAACGGATGAGCTCCACATCCTCCGGTGCGAACAGGTCGATGAGGAGTTCGGTGTCCCACTGTCCCGTGCCTGGGTCGATCAGTACCGACACCCATGTAAGGAGAGCTTGCCACCACATGTTCCGGGCCTTAAGAGTTACACCACCAGGTAGCCCTAGATCCGTTCCAAATCCTGCTGTTCACCCCATCCGCTATACGCCATATAATGCCCTCGTTCAACAGCTCAATGCCTTTAAGAATACCGTGCCATGGTGTATGATATACCCGGCTGCACCTTTGCCTCCAAGAGCGAGCAATCCGGGTAGTACTTGACCTGCAACACCTGCGCACAGAATGAGTCCGGAGAAGAGAGTAACACTACCACAGAAAGCCTTATCATAGGCGGTTCAGAATTGTCATCATAGGCGGTCTTTCGAACCGTCTATGAGTAAGGGTCTGTGATGTCCAAATCAGATCACAAGTGATTATTAGGGATTCAATAAAATCCGCTTGTGATAAAAAATTACAGAAATAAAAAAATAGCGCTCAGAATTTTAGCCGGCCGTCGACGCTCCACCAGCCACCGAGCTCGTGCTATCGCTTCTAACTGTCCGACACAGTGTCACGGCCGAGGCTGCCGGTTCCTAGGGGTGGTGATGCCGGAGGCCACGGATCCATGCGAGGCGATGCCGCCGGAAGCTGGATCCGCGCGAGACGACGCCAGCGGAGGCTCGATCCACGCGAGGCGATGCCGAGGCAGCCAGATCTGGGTGTTGGCGGCGTCGGATTTGAGTAGCAGCGGGGCTGCAGCGTGGCATACGCCCACCTCCCGCGGGGGTAGGTAGAAGTGGTGGGAGCCGGTGCGCACCTGTTGCCAGGCGGCGAACGCAAAGGAGATCGCGGCGGCGTCGGGGAGGACGTCGTCATCGGTGACGGCGAAGGCAGCGATGCGGAGGGACAAGGTGCGGGAGGAAGTGGAAGTTAAGGGAGGCGGAGGCGGTCCAATGGAGGGAGATGAGTGGCGGGAAGCGAGGGAGGAGGAGGCGGTCGTCTAGATGGCGAGGAAGGAGGTGGCGCCCTTGCTGCTCTCAATAAAGGAATCTCGTCAAGGAGCAGAGGGGTTGCGGCGCTCTTTGCTTGCTACAGACGACGGAGAAAATCTTCTTTGGTGTGGGTGGAGTTGGGTGGAGGGAGTGGAGAGAAGAAGAGAAGGGGAGAGAGGATGTGCCACCGCTCAGGAGTGGAGAGAAGAAGATGCGCTCGGATGAGGGGGTTTCGGCACTTAGCATTTGGGCCAAGTGGTTGCCGAGTGGGCTAGGTTGGTTCACAAACAGTTTTATAAAAAAAAATCATGTGTGATGTATTAGTTATCATAGTTTTTTTTAAACCATCTGTGATGACCTACTTATTATAAGCAGTTTTTCTTTAAAATCATCTGTGATGTCAATTTTGATAAAAATCACATGTGATAAGACATATTATAGAAAGATTTTAGTGAACAATCTGTAATTAGAAGTCTTATATGATCTTTTTATAGCAGTGTAATTTCTACCGTTGCCTTGGCAACATAGCCAAGTTAAAAATGTGCAAGTCTCGGAAACCCAGCCCACCCTCATTCTTCAACTTTGTCAGGCGTTCCCATCCAACCCGATGACGCTTATTTTCGTCTTCCTGTTGACTCCACCAATACCGGCAAATTAAGGTGCTTAAACGCTCACAAAAAGATTTGGTTAGGTCAAAACATGACATAGCAAAGGTGGGGATCGCCTGTGCCACGGCTTTGATCAGAATCTCCTTCCCCGCCTTTGATACAAGCTTCTCCTTTCATCCTTGTATTCTCTTGAAGACCTTCTCCTTTAGATACTCAAACTCAGCACTTTTCGACGGACCCAGGTGAATTGGTAAACTCAGGTATCGATCACATCTGGACTCCAGCGGGATACCCAGGATTTCCAGCACCATGTGCTTCACATGTTCTGTCGTGCCTTTATTGAACATTACTGATGACTTATCCTTGTTAATCATCTGCCCCGAGTGCCTTTCATATGGACAAGATCTCTTGCAGCTTTATCGCACCTGCTCTCGTGGCCTTCATAACAATTACCGACTCGTCGGCAAAAAAACATGTGATTTATTCGTGGAGCACCTGGACACACTTGCACGCCTTGAATGGATCCATCATTTTCTGCTTGTTGGAGTAGCGCGAGAGCCCCTCTGCACATAGAATGAAGAGATATGGCGAAAGGGGATCCCCTGACGGAGCCCCGACTCGGTTGGATTGCTTCCGAAAGCTGCCCATTAACCTTCACCCGATACATCACCGACCTAACACATTTCATGATCAGCATGACCCATTCAGCTGAGAAAACCATCTTCAGCATAATCCTCTCCAAAATGCTCTATTGAACTCTATCATATGCCTTGCTCATATCCAGCTTCACCGTCACTAAACCATCTCTTCCCCCCTTCTTCGTATGCATTAGATGTGTAATCTCATATCCAAGCAGAACGTTGTCCGTGATCATCCAGCTCGGCGCAAATGCAAACTGAGTAACAGATATAATATCCAGCAAGATCACCTTCAATAGCCGATCGGTAATAGTTAGCAATAAACGGTCGTAGCTCCTCCTCCCCCTCCACCACGCCTCCATCATCGGGTTTTAGCAGCTTCATAGTGTTGACCCACTTGCGCTCATAGGCGAACGCATGAAAATAGCTCATGTTAGGGCCCCCTTCCTCAGCCATTCAGCATGTGGTCGTTGCTTCCAATACAGATTCTGTTGATCCTCCAATCTACCGAGCTTGTGCCGCAATATATGCTCGCTCTCGGGACACATTCTCCTGATTAATACACATGCAGCGTGCACCTCTCCAACTCTTTCTTCACTTTTTTTTATGCGATTCTTCCGCTCTCGTAGAACTTCACAATCCCACACCGCTAGATCACGCCCAACTTTCCGTACCGGCGCCCCTACAGAAGTTTCTCCGGACAAAAACGCCGAGTTGCAAGCCTCCTCCACCACAATAGCACAGCTCCTCCTGAAGCCAATTCATTTCGAAATGAATCACCGGAAAGCACCTCTTCGAGCTGCCCGTGCTCTTGGCTGCCCCTCCAACTCCACTATGATCGGGCGATGATCAAAGTGCCGAGGATCCCCATTTATTGATTTATACAAAGGGAACCTGCACCTCAACGCCACATTCACCACAGCACAATCCAAACGTTTCTGGACGGTTTTCTGTAATTGAATGGGTGACAATGGCTTATAGGCGAAAATACCCCGCAACAGATCCTTTTTTTTCGTTGCTAGTCAAGAGGTCTCTTTAAAACACCAAGATTGATATGGTAAAACAAATTTGCCACCATAAATTTGATCCATCATTCTCCGATTATTTGGCAACATTTCAGATTTCATAAGCTTCCAGAAATATTCTTTTGCGTGGTTCCATAGATTTCTTTTCAAGAATTTCGTGTGACGACTTCAAATTGGTTGCCAAAAAATATATGTTCTGCTATACATAAACACAAAAACAACATCACTGCCCAGCGAACTTGCCCAAAAAAACAGTTACAAATCCAGATGCATCCTCGAACACAAGTAATTTCTTGACATTCCATAATTTGAAAGCATGTTCAACATTCTACAATTCCAATTTCGTTTTCTGAACTACATAAATATATTTCCACAATCTGCATTCAGGAAGATCCTGAAAGATCAATGCTCATCACCATGTCCTGACCAGTTCACCAATCAGACCCAAGAAGGGGGAAATTTTCAACCTGACACTGCTTAGCAACACCGTCTCCTCGCCGGCCGGGCAGCTCAGTTCGCGGTCGCGAGATCCTTGTAGTATCTGATGGCCTCCCGGGTGTCGTCGAAACCCGCGGCAACGTCCAAGAACCCCATCACCCTCTGCAGCTCCTGGTCATCGGCGTTGTCAATGAAGGGCGCCACTGGGACGGCGTTCTCCGGCTGCAGGGAGTAGGCATTTGGGTTGTCGTCGACGATGACGGCGCGGTCCAGCGCCCGGCCGGTGGCCGCCAGGTCCTTGACGAGCCTGCCGTCCCCGTCGTCGCAGCACGCTCCGCGGTACAGACGGTGCGCGATCACCGCGCCGGCGGGGTCGAGGCGGTCGAGCACGAGGGAGGCGTACTGCTCCAGCCCCGCGGTGAAGACGACGACCTCGAAGGCCTCCGCCGCTGCGCGGAGGAAGTCCTCCACGCCCGGGCGCTTGGAGACGTAGAAGGTGATCGCCTGGCCGCCGATGATGGGGCGCACGGTGAAGTCGTAGCGCGCCGGCGCCGGGTCGGTCTGGGAGTGGATGAGCGTCTCGTCGAGGTCCAGGAAGAGCGTCCTCTTCCCCGGCTCCGACTGCGGCGGGAGGGCGGCGGCGTGCACCTTCCTCGCCAGCTGAGCACGTGGAGACAGCAGCGGCGGCGGCGGTGGCGGGGGCGAGCTGGTGCGAAGGCGGTGGAACCCCGCGGCGGCGGCCCGGCGCTTGGTCGGGGAGCCGAGGACGGCGAGGCGGGCGAAGAGCTTGAGGAGGCGGCGGCGGCAGAAACGCACGGACCGGTCGAAGGAGGAGGCCTCTGCGGCGCGGGAGGCGGCGAGGGACTTGAGCGGTGATCCCCGCCGCTTCGTGGCGGACAGGGACAGGCGGCGACCACCACCGCGGAGGGCCTGGCGTCGCCTCGACGCCGGCGACGGCGACGGCTTGGCGGGGCTGCCGGTGCCGGGCTTCGGCGACGGTGCCTTCGTGGGGCGTCCTCGACACCATCGCGGAATGCCCTGGTGCTGCTTCCTCGCTTGTGTTGGATCTGCGTTTTCTTGAGATCTGGAAGACGAAGACGAAGACGAGGAGGAGACTGCGGGGCGGTGTGAGGTGAGTTCGAGTTTTTCTGGAGGGAGAATTTGTTTGCAACGGTCGGAAGGGGAGGATTGGGATGGAAATCGTGTGCGATTTGAATCGCGGAGCAGGAGGCAACGGTCGGGTTGGAGCTTGGACTGACTGGGGTGTGGGCGTGCACAAACGGCAGCTGCCAGCTGGACTTTCCACGGGAAAATCAGTAAACCCAGTGTAGTGCGAGACAGCTTCAGATTCACCCATGCACAATCTGATTCAACCATGGCCGCCGCAGTACGGATCCACTCTGCGCCAAACATACAAGATCCTCCGCGCACACTGCGCTTGGAAGAACCCTCCATGACGTGTGAAGGATATTGGCAATTTGGCATAGGCATCTCCGATGACCATTCCCCCACACTTCGCGCCCGCGCCCAATACTAGTATTTGCCATGCAAAAACCGAAGCGTTTAACTTATACTACTAATATTTGCCGTGCAAAAACTTAAATTTGTATTTCTGGAAGGAAAAAAAATCATTCTCTGCTTCTAGAAATTCAAAACAAATTACAACACAAACTCAAGAGATTTCAAGATCTGAAAAAATATTTTACTTAGGTTCAAAATGTCTAAAATATTTTTCAGTTTTTATGTGAAACTTGTACCTTATTTGGTATTTATTGGAGTTCAATTTAATTCTCTGCCTTATGTCAAAAAAAGGGGAAAATAGTCTTTCTAGGCACTTAACTGATAGGATGTAAGGGAGGTGTCACGATATAACTAATTAAATTTTGAAAGTAGTTGCATTTAAATAATGGGTTTTTTCAATGTTAAATAAAGAACTGGGGTGTTATTCAATGGTATAGAAACAATTATCTCTTCTCTAAGCTATATACTATCTACTAGATTTCTCTTACCTCAAAGTCCATGAGAAGATATAAATTTTCAATTTCACTTCCCTCCCTCTCCCCATCCACCATCAGAGGAAGACTACAAGTGCATATGTTGATAGGGGGAGGCGTGCCAACTAAATTTACTCACTAGAGTGATGCTCAGAAGGTAATTCCGAGTCGTAACCGGGCATCCACAACCTACAGTGGCTGAAGCATTTAAAATATAAAAAATATTATTAATGTGCACATCAAAATTTCATCTCAACTCAAAGTCACATACCAAACCTGACATCACCAAGGTGGTGAAGGGCGCTGAGCTATAAGAATTGCGGCGGAGCGGAAAGAGTAAACATTGAGGGAAGAGATGGCGAAGTTGGCTAGCATGAACATGTGACGTTGGTATAATCCTTGAATTTTGTACCACACGGGCTACCATCTAATTTCCAAAGCATGTATTTGAAACTTTCACTACAGAGCGCCTGCATGATATTCTGGAGAGAAGTGCTTCTATGCTCTTCTAATTTTTTTTGACACGAATCTAAAGCGTCTCTAAGTAACTAACGAAGGGGCAGCTTAGTCAATTCGTATCGCTGTGGCCCGAAGCCCATGTCCAGACCTGAGTCCAAGCCCGCTTCATCTGCAACTACGAGTAGAGCCGCTCGAGAACTGATTCACCCCTATGATATCCCCATGATGCCGCTTTTTCTACTGTTGCCACCCCTGCTCACACTACGACGAGCGCCGCCCTGCCGGAGCCGCGACCTACCTCCAGCACGCCATGGCCGCCGAGTTCGCCGAGATTGAGCCGCTAGAGGCCGTAGAAGCCTGCGACGAAGAAGGGAAAGTCGTCGAAGAAGCGGTTGGCACCGAGATCAAGAACCCGGAGGCGGTCGCAGGTAGTGTTGGGTCTCGTCGGCGCGTTGTCGAGCTCCAGGGGCACGGAGACCAACAACGAATTGGCGGCGAGGTAGACTGACCCGAGAACGGAGAAGACGCTAAGCTCCAGCGGGAGGCAACTGGTGAGCACGGCGGCCAGGAGGCGGACGGACGCGAGGAGGACGGTGGTGTCGCAGCGGAGGGGTTGGCCCGCGAGCGTGGACCAGTGGAGACCCCGCTAGAGGTAGAGCGGCGTGGTGGCATTCCAGGAAGTGAGATGCGACCATTCGCCGTCCCGTCGGTGCACTCTCCATCGTGAGCACGGCGACCCCCCTTGACCCGCTTTCTGACCCTTCACCTGCACCCGATGGAAGCCAGCAGAATACTGGTAACCAACGTACAGACCCGTGGCACCTCCTCTCTACCAGTGATTCACCTCCAACCGCAACTCCTCTGCACCCAGCTGCAACCAGGCAGCCATCCCCCTGCCTCTGCTCTCTCTGCCGCTACATGTAACCCACACTGCAATCAGCGCCGCCTCGCAAGATGGCAGAGGATCACATAGTTCTTGGAGGCTGCAAGAATTCATGTAGCTGGCTTTGTTAGCAATGATTTTAGAAAGAATTTTATCAATGCTTAATTTGGCGGAACTTCTGGACATTTTGGCAGCTGAACTGAAACCATCTGTTGTGGATATTAATAGCATGCAAATTTCACTTTCTGCATTGTACTGATTCTTTGGTGAGTTTTTGGTGCTGTACAATATCATATCATCTACTAATTGGCCAATAGATTATTAATATTTTTCTAACAGCACTACTACATAAACCATTTAGCGGGATGCCCCCTGTACAAACCGTTTAGTCGAACTATCTGTGGAAAGTGTATCACAGACGGTTCCCATTCTTAACCGTCTGAGAAAACAACAATTAGCCCTAAAAACAAGCGGGACGCTAAAGTACAGACGGTTCGTAATACTAGTACAGACACTTCATAATTTGAAGCGTCTGTAATATGTAAGGTATCACAGATGGTTTGTAATTTCAACCGCCTGTACTAGTATTACAGATGGTTCATAATATGAACCGCATGTACTATGGACGCTATCACAGACTGTTGGTATTTCGAGCCGTTTGTAAAAGTATCACAGACGGTTCTCCTATTGGAGCCGTCTATACTTTTGCACTATAAATGCACTCCTCAGTCTCCACTTACCTCCAGCTCGGGCTTTTGTTGTCTGACAGAGTAGTGTGTGGTGGCGGCGCTACTTGCAAAAGTGGCTGGCGGTGCAATTTTTTGGGGGAAAACTCGTAGATTCTACGCGATTTGTTAGTCTAAGGTGAGTGCTATGTTATAATTTGGTTTTAATATCTAAATTTGTTGTATTTTGGATTTTGACCTAGCTAGATCTAGAATTCTTTCATGATGGATATAGAATTGTTTTAATGTAGCTAGACATGAGCATTGTTTTAGATTAATTTACATACGTAAATTTTGTTATAATTAGCTCCGAAGTTGATGAAATTTTACATAGTTGGATATTGCTCTCTAGAATTGGAAAATGCATAATTACAAGAAAGGGTAGCTTAAATGTAGTGTTTTAGATAAATCTACAAATAATTGGGTTAATTTATGCATTACCATAAATCGATCTAGGGTTTTAGAATAATTTTGTCTTCTTCATTACATGAATTTTGTTACACATGTAATTTAACAATAATAGTATTTAACGATATGTTTTAATTAATCTTAGCTCATTTCGATATACTTGAATATCTTGCTTATACATATGACATTAATATTAATTTTTATCTAGCTTTATTAGCTAGCTAGGTAACTCCTCTTTTTTGATGTAAAGCTAGGTGGCTCTATTGTAACATTAATTTTTCCTCGTTTTGCAGCGCATGTAGCTCAATGGATCGTGGGTGGATGTATAGTTCTCGTACGAACCAATGGTACCTTGATGGTGTGACGAATTTTCTGAGAGTTGCCGAGAAGGATAGGTTGAAAAAGGGTGTTGAATTTATATATTTTCCTAGTTGTGATTGTAGAAATGAGAGATCATTTCTCAGACATAACTCAGCCCTATAGATCCAAGCGCACTTGATTATTAGGGATTCAAACCGGACTACACTTGTTGGATCAAACATGGTAAAGAGCAGAATATGTGACATGAAGAGGTTGGCATCATTGAAGAACCCGAAGTCAGTGAGATGATAGAAGATGATGGCGAAGCATGTGCAGACGATGATTGTGGTGGTTTAGACAATGATGATAGGTTAGATCAGATGCTGCGCGATGCAGATGTGAACTTTAATACTGAGAGAGACCTTTGTTCATGGGTTGCAAGCCGAAATACACAAAGTTGTCATTTGTGCTTGAGCTTCTTAAATTGGAAGCAAGCTATGGCTGGTCAGACAAGAGTTTTACAGTCAGACAAGAGTTTTACAGCGCTCTTAGGTCTCCTATCTGACATGCTTCTAGATGAAAATGAGATGCTAAAAAAACATGTACCAAGCAAAGCAGGTTATTTGTCCATTGGGGATGGAGGTAGAAAGGATACATGTCCAAACGACTGTATCATCTACTGTAAAGAATTAGCAAGCTTGCATTCATGTGCAGTGTGCAAAGAATCTCGTTACAAGCATAAGAGTCAATCAGACAACGGTGAGTATTGCATCGAGGTGAAGAAGGAATTCCCGCTAAGGTGGTGTGGTATCTGCCTGTAATCCCACGTTTGAAGCGTTTATTTGCGAATCCAAAAGAGGCCAAATTATTGTGCTGGCACTCGGAGGACCGTAGGGAAGATAGAAAGCTAAGACATCCTGCCAATTCTGCCTAGTGGAGAAACATCGACATGATCTTCGAAGACTTAGGTGCGGAACCGAGGAATATAAGGTTTGCGTTGAGCACGGACGGGATGAATTCGTTTGGTAGCATGAGCAGCTGGCATAGCACTTGGCCAGTTGCTCTGAGTATGTACAACCTACCTCCTTGGCTGTGTATGAAGCAGAAGTACATCATGATGTCGCTGTTTATCCAAGGCCCGAAGCAACCTGGGAACGATATTGATGTGTACCTAAGACCATTGGTGGAAGATCTCAAACTTCTCTGGAACGAAGGGGCGCAGGTATGGGATGCGTAAAAGAAGGAGAATTTCATACTACGCGTCATGTTGTTCTGCACGATCAATGATTTGCCTGCCCTATGTAACCTCCTAGGCCAGAGTAAAGAAGCAGACAAGGCTTGCCCTCAGTGCTTAGACGGTACTGCGAGTAGGTGGCTAGCCCACTCACGCAAAACGGTGTTCATGCGCCATCGTAGGTTTCTTAACAAGAATCACCCGTACCACAATATGAAGGAACAATTTGATGGGACAAGAGAGAGAGAGAGAGATCTATTTCGAAGACATTACAGCGGGCAAGAGGTGTACAGCATGGTTAATGATATCGACATGTGGGGAAAGAGATCAATATTTTGGGAGTTACCGTATTGGCGGCACCTTGAAGTTCGCCACTTCATCGACGCGATGCACGTAGAGAAGAACGTGTGCGACAGCCTGACTGGTCTCTTACTTAATATTCCTGGCAAGACGAAGAACGACCTCTACGCACAACTCGACTTGGTTGATATACAGATCAGGCCAGAGTTGGCATTTCCATACGGTGGAGAACAGATGGTGCACGATGTCCCACTGTCAAGGGGCAACACCAAGATGTCAGTGGACATGGTGTATTCGAATTGCTCGTCGTACCTAGTTCCTATACGCCCAGAGGACGACGTCACCACACTGGGACAAGCCGTCCACACATTCATCTAGTGGTCGAAGAAGTACATCTCCTTGGTTGCCCCTCCACCACCTCCACACCCGCCTTCTCCAATACGCGATGGGAAGGACTTCTCATTTCGTGCTACTCCCCTAAAGGTGAAATCCACTTCGGTACAATCTCAGCAAGAGTTGTCAAGCAAATCTACCAAGTAGGCCACCAAATCAGCACCCCTCACTAAGGGCAAGGGCAGAAGTACAAAAAAAGTCCAAGGGCAAGGGCAAAGACGTAGAAGAACCTGAGATAACAACATACGAGAAGGGGAAGCCGTTATTGACACAATCCGAATTAGAGTAATTTGCTTGGGCATCTCAGATTGTGCACGATTTTTACATGAAGAAGATCAATCAGGAGAAGCATCTTCCGGACAATATCAGTGCCAGGTTCGAGCGGCAACATTTCCTCCATGCAGGTGGAACTTTCGTCGTGCCCTTCGAGGAGTTATCCCAACTCTTCCGTCACGATGCCCTAGATATCGGCCTACTAAGATGCTGGACACTATAAGTGTTCTGAATTAGGGTATATGCTAAATGAACTACCTGCCTCATTGATACACTTTTTCAATAACATGACTCTTATGTGTAGACATATGATCCAAGAAGCCAGGAAGGACAATCCAAATATCGAATTCCTCGATCCACATGTGGTTGTTTGCACGCTCATCAAATACCGGCCGGAAGAGGCCAAGGAGTACCTTATGCAGGCCATGCTCCTTCTCTGTACTAAGCGCCTCATTCTTATGCCCTACAACTACGGATTCCACCGGATGCTTGTTTGTATGGATCGTTATTTCAACTCCAAGAACTACCCACCAGATAATTACGCAGATCTGACGAAATTGATCAATGGGGCGTTAGCGAAGTACGTTTCAAAGGGGGGGACCGTACAAACAGAAAAGCCCGAACCGACCCACCGATTTCATTTCCCAGTAATAATTCCTCTGTTGCCTTTGAATAATGCAATCACACATTGTAATATGTATTCCGTACAACTAAATTTACCGTGCAAGTAAATAAATTTCTGCAGTGCCACAAGCAACCGCCTAGCAACAATCAATGTGGGTACTTGTGGCCCAATATATGTTGGAAATCGTTGGCTCTAGTGCAATAGATTCGGAGGTTAATGTCATTATAGTATATTCAAATACATTTTTCATCATTGTGACATTGTGCCTAACATTGTTCTTTCTACAGATGCTTAAGTTTCCTACAACTTCGCTCGACATTGAGATTGTCCGGTATATCCAAAGACGGATCTTTGGGTTCATACATTCGCAGATCATAAAGGAGACCGGAGAATTCCATGATCCCAAGAACTTTGTACCTCGACTAGTTAGTCAAAATAGCTGATTTGGATGACTTGTCCTTTGCTTTAGTTAGTCAAAACAATGAATTACTTATTGCTTCACATATCTATTTTATGGTTGAGAATGGTAATTACAAATGCTTGTGTGCTGTGATTTCATTTCTATATATAGTGCTTGTATGTTGTATGAACTATGTGCTTGTATGCTGTATGAACTGTGTACTGTGTATGAACTTTCCATAATTCAGGGTAGGCCAAAACAGAGCTTTTGCAAGGGGCGAGGGATCAACAATACAGACGGCTCTAGAAAAAAACCGTTTAAAAAAAACTACTTGCCTGCTCAGTATTCCCTTAATACAGATGGTTCAGGTCCCGAACCATCTGTGAAAATGATTATCACAGATGGTTTGGTTTAAAATCGTCTGTACAAAATCATTTGTACAGACGATTCGTTAACCATCTGTACAAATCACGATTTGTACAGAAATTTTAGTACAGGCAGTTCAGAAAAGTTTCCCGCATGTGGGTTGTGAACCGTCTGTATAAATGAATTATGTAGCACTGCAGCTAACTACACAATGTAAGGCACATTTACCTTTGAATGTAACGATCAAAATTATTCGAGTAAAGCATCTATACGTAGCATGTATTTGTGTGGTTTCAGAATCTGACCAACATTAGCCTTGTGGTGTTTCAAAAACCTGAACAATATATTATTAGGCCTTTTGACTTCATTATGATGGAAATGGAACAGGGTGTAGTCCATTTGGTTCAAAAATATAAAGACTGAATTTGCAATTTCCAATCTCTTACTAGTTATTGTTATTTGATTTCATGCTTACTGTGAGCAGTGAAGATGGGATGGATGAAGTTCATTGTTCGAGGAAAAGGAAATTTTCCGCCGAAGTTGGATGCACTATGTCCCACAATGGCAATATGGAAGTTAGATTGTTATGTTCTTGAAATCACTATATATATGGAGCTACTTTTGTTATTATGTATATATGTAGTCAGGATGAAATCATTATCAATGGAATATGCTGGGGGAAATGTCTTTTTATTGATGTCAGGAAAGTAACAACTTTACAGAGTGTCATGATCCTGGAAACAGTAAAGGTATGTTTAGCAATGAGGAAAGGAATGAAGCTCTAGATGAGTACTGGAAGATTATTTGGATGACCTTTGAAAGTGAAGACCATTGCTATAGATTTTACAATTCATATGCTCGTAAGAAAGGGTTCAGTGCCAGGAAGGACACCATGAGGTGTAAGAAAAAAGTAGGAGACATTTTCTACAGGCGATTTGTTTGCTCGAAAGAAGGTATTCAAGATCCACTGGAGAGCAACAACAAGGATCGGATCTCATACTCCCCTGAGAAAGGAAGACCTCAATAGTTGGATCTGGAATATCAACTATTGGGAAGATGGTGTTAACCGTTGGCTAACCAAAACACGTTGGATCTGTAGTATCAACGGGAGATCGGTAGGCCTGGCCTGTTGCGCGGACTACGACGTGGGGTATGACTAAGCGGGCGGTGAAATGGCACTATGACTTTACGATCTGATTGTGCATGTGATGACATGAACACCACGACTATTGGTCGTTTGTGGGTACAGTTGCGCACCTCTGCAGAGTGTAAAAAAGTGTGGCTTAGTCACTCCATGTTCTTGATTGAAATTGCGAACGCGGCAGGAAAATGATTCATCGGGGATCCTGGCAGCCTGTAAGGCATGAGATCATAGTCTCTTCACTACCTCAGAAATGATCTCTGCTACAAGACAATCACTGACGGGCACTCCGAGACCCGTCGCTGATTAGATGAATCGCTGACGGGCGAACACGGGCCCGTCAGCGATGGTCACGCACTGGAGGAGACGGCCAACTTCTACTGACGGGCACAAAAAAGACCCTGTCAGTAGAAGTGGGAACGGAATGCCAACCTGGCCTCTCCACTGACATGAAGCTTCACTGACGGGCGCATTATAAGTGCCCGTCAGTGATTGTTGCCATTCCACTGACGGGGTCACCTAGTGCCCTGTCAGTAGAAGTCAGAACGGAGGTCCACCCTGGCTTCTCCACTGACACATACCTAACGTGCCCGTCAGTGATTGTTGGCTTGCCACTGACGGGTGCCGTAGTGCCCGTCAGTGAAAGTGTGCTCCCAGGAATGCCTCCGTGGCATGCTTATCACTAACGGGTGGATTATGTAGTGCCCGTCAGTGAAAGTGTCTGCGACTATAAATTGTGCTTGGCGGCGCCTGCAGCTGGCTGTTGAGCTCGCGCGCCTCAAACGGCCAGCTGCAAGCTCTGGCCATTTGTTGCCTCCTTCCTCCCCATTTTTTGCCAATTTTTCCCTTAGCCTCCTCCATCTTCTCCCCCTTTAGCCTCCTCCCCCTCCTCTCTCCCTCCTCCTCTCTACCTCCTCTTCTAGATCTAGATCTAGATCAATCTTGTCCCTCCTCCTTAATTTGCAACCCTTTTTCCCTCTCTCTCTCCCTCCCCTCCTCCCTCCCTCCCTCCTCAATCTATATCTAGATTTCTTTTAACCCCCTACTCTCTACCCATTTTCCCTCCTCCCCTCCTCTCCCCTCCCCTCCTCTCTCTCGAGTCCGCTCCTTGACGGCCCTAGCTAGCGAGCTCTCTTTGGTACGATGTAGTACATGAAAGAAAAGAATAAATTTTGTGTTTGTTCTGTTAATTTGGACTATAATCAATCAGTTTGTTGTTGTAGGGATCAATGGATCGAAGTTGGATGTACGGCGAAAGGGCAACACGGAGTTTCATCAATACTCTGAATGGGTTTTTAGACGTGGCCGAGGAAGACAGGGAGAAAAAGGGTGCGAACAAGATGTGTTGTCCTGTGTTCTGTATGCAAGAACACGATAATGTTCAGGGAGAGAGGCATGCTGCAGCTACACTTGTTGACTAAAGGTTTCATGGAAGGTTATACACGTTGGACAAGTCACGGTGAGGAGGAGACAGAAATTTTAGTTACTCGTGAATGTTTAGAAGAAGAGGCCATACATGGAGACACAGAAGAAGATGAAGACCATATTTCGGAATATAGGGATGACTTGACGGGGGAGGCGGGGAACAATTTGGCTGAAATGTTGAGGGACAGTCACATGGCGGACCAGGTGGTCGAAGACCCCGAGGATGAAAGAGAGGTCGCAAAGTTTGCGAAACTGATGGAAGACTCGACAAAACCGCTGTATCCCACCTGCGATCCTGAGCACACGCGTCTGTCAGTCACGCTAGAACTTCTAAGGATCAAGGCAGCCCACAACTGTCCGGACGCAAGCTTCGATGAGATGCTGGCTTACCTCGCGACGGTTTTTCCAAAGGAGAACGTGTTGCCTACGAGCACCAAGGAAGACAATAAGGTGGTCTACCCACTTGGATTGGATGTAGAGAGACTCCACGCTTGCCGAAACGACTACATTATTTATCGCAGGGAGTATAGAGAGCTGTACAAATGTCCGGTGTGCAACACATCTCGATATAAGCGGGGCAGAAACCAAGACGATGATGAGGAAGAAGTGACGAGTGGTGCCCCTGCAAAGGTTGTATGGTACCTTCCAGTCCTTCCCCCATCTGAAGCGTTTATTCGGTAACAAGAAGGAGGCAAAGCTGATGCGTTGGTACGAAGAGGGGAGAAGAAAGGACGGGGTGTTGAGACACCCAGCCGATGCTTGTCAGTGGAGGGCAATCGACGCCGAATACCTAGATTTTGGTAGTGATCCGAGAAATATCAGGTTCGGTATGAGTACGGACGGAATAAATCCATTCGGCAACATGAGCAGCAGACACAGCACATGGCCCGTTGTTCTTTGGATCTATAACCTCCCTCCATGGTTGTGCATGAAGCGGAAGTACATGCACCTGTCTATTCTCATTCAAGGGCCAAAACAACCTGGAATGGATCTTAACGTGTATCTACAGCTACTGAAGGACGAACTAGCTATGCTGTAGGGAAGAAGGGGCTCAGGTCTGGGACGCGGACAGAGAAGAGTTCTTCACTCTGAAAGGCCTGTTGTTCACAACGGTGCAAGATTACCCCGCGTACGGGAACAACGCGTGTTAGTGCACCAAAGGATACGAAGCATGTGTTAGGTGCATGGAAGAAACGACGAGTGTTTTCTTAGAGGGCTCTAGAAAAATCGTGTTCATGGGACACCGAAGGTGGCTGACCATGAACGACCCTATGGAGAGAGGACACGGAAAGGTTCGACGGAACAAAAGAAATCCGTCCAAAGCCTCGCGAGAAGACCAGACAAGAAATCTATGATCTCTTGAATGAAATGAATGAAGTTGAGCCAGGAAAAGGAAAGAAACAACCGCTGGTAAAGGGCGTCTGGAAAAGGAAATCTGTTTTCTGGGAATTGCCTTACTGGCCTCACCTAGACACACGTCACAGCATTGATGTAATGCATGTCGAGAAAAATGTCTGCGACAACTTGCTTGGTCTCTTGCTCAATATTCCGGACAAGACAAAAGATGGGCCGAAGGCACGAGCAGACATGCAACACATGAATATAAGACCTGAGCTGTGGGCAACCAGAGAAACGACCAAGACGGGGAAGAATGGTATCAGAGTCAAGAACAGCTGTCCTGCTGCCTGCTACACTTTGAGTAAAGACGAGCTCCATAGCCTCTGTGAATGCCTCTATGGTGTCAAAGTTTCTTCGGGTTACTCCGCAAACATTCGAAAACTTGTTGACATGAAGACTCATCGACTGATTGGCATGAAGTCTCATGACTGCCACGTGATGATCACACAGATACTGCCTGTCACAATTAGAGGTATCATGGAGCCAGGTGTCTGCAAGACGATCACAGATCTTTGTAACTTCTTCAACACTATCTGTCAGAAGTCAATCACGGTGCAACGCTGTCTGAAACTGAAGGCCGAGATCACTGTCATACTATGCAAACTTGAGATGTATTTCCCTCCAGCATTCTTCGATGTCATGGTACATCTCATGATCCATATCGTCCCGGAGATACTGGACCTTGGTCCCATGTTTTTGCACAACATGTACCCGTTTGAAAGGTACAATGGGGTTATCAAGCGCTACGTTCGTAACAGAGCGCATCCGGAAGGTAGCATCATCCAAGGCTATGTTACCGAAGAGGGCGTCGAGTTCTGCATGGATTACGTGCGTGATCAAAAACCTATAGGTGTTCCAGTTTCACGTCACACAGGCAGGCTCGACGGTAAAGGTGCGATCGGGCATAAAAATTTACATGTGTATCGATCGGAAAGATCAGATGACTACAACAGAGCACATTTCATGGTGCTGCAACACTTGGCTGTGGTACGGCCCTATATTCAGATCCACATGAAACAGTTGCGCGAAGTGAATCCGAAAAAGGGCACAGTTGCACTCACGAAAGAACATAACACAAAGTTCTCCCGGTGGCTAAAGGACTACTGGTACGAAAGGGAGCCGACAAATAGAGAAGAAGAAACCGTCCGAATGTTGTCACAAGAACCCGATAGCAAAGTCGTGACGTGGCAATCGTATGATATCAACGGATACACATTCTATACCGAGGCTCAAGACCGGCGCAGTACGTGATACTCTTGATCCGGCTATCTGTAGTAAAGAGCATATTGGCACTATTCTGTGTGGACTGTGGGCTGTTTGGACGGCACGAAATGGGCGCCGCCACAGCGAGGTTCTTGCTCGCTTAGGTGCTGCATGCAAATGGGCAATAGATACGGCATTTGATCTGATGTTGGAAGGACAATCGATGTAGCTTCCTAACAGAACTCAACAAGTTGTCAGATGGGTTAAATGCCGCCAGAGGGAGCTATGAAGCTTAATTGTGATGGAGCTTTTTGCGCTAATACCCTTACTGGATCTTCCGGCACTGTTATCAGAAATCACAATGGCATGGTCTTGGGGGCCAGGGTGCACTGGTAACAGGCAATCTCTGACCCTCTGCATGCAGAAGTGCAGGCTGTCCAGGATGGTGTTCAACTCTGTTGTCGATGGCGAGGAAGTCGCCTGCTGATTGAAACTGACTCGCATGAATCTGTTATCTTGTGGAGGAGTCGTGGCAATCATCGAGCGGGTGTCACTCCGATTACCCACGAGATTCAAGAGCTTAATAGTGCTTTTGCGACGTTACTTATATTCCTAGGGAGGCTAACTTGGCTGCTCATAACTGTGCCAAGGAAGCGTCACCGGGGAGAAGGCAGCGTGTTTAGCTGGGCCGCGCCCCAATTTCTGTAGTACCGGTGGTGCTATTTAATTGTACGTAAATACCATTTAGAGGTTACCGTTCACAAAGTTCACGTCCTCTCCTTGCGCCACGTCGTGCCTGTGAAGTGTCTATGCATTAGACACTGGTGTACAACCAGCTAGGGAGCGTGGTTTTTCTCCTTTTTCTGGTTTTGTTCTTTTTACTCATGGTCTTTTATCTTTTTCTCTCCCGGTTCGGCTACAACCTCCCGAGTCCCGACCTTCTATTCTCTCACCATTTGCTCTGACTAATTCACCTCATGCTCCCGACCCATCCTCTCTCCGATCGCTGGCCACGCTCAGCCACCGCATGCCTCTGCCCGCTGCGCCACTTCCCACTTTCTACTCACACGCGCACACCACCATCTAACCCACCACCTTCTAGGGTTAGCTCATGTCTCCAGCCATGGCGTGCCGTGGTCTGACCAGCCAATCGTCACTGAACCTGAAGGTGGCATGGTCACTGCGGTCCTTATCGCCATAGGTACGTCGAATCCTCGTTTGATTTCCCTTGCCTTTTCATTCTTTGATTTGAAATGCTAGGGTTCCCCTTCATCTGACCGTCCTTGTCCCTAGTTGCGTCTCCAAGGCCTACCACAACTCGGTCCTCCTCCTTGGCCCCTACGGTCGTGGAAAAGGTGTGGTGAGGTTCCTTCTCTTCTCGTCTTTGAACTGCTGAAATGTAGTGGTGTTTGGTGAAATGTGCCCGTAGGCGATTCATTGTATAGCGATGTAGTTTGTTCTGGATTGAGGAACTCATATATCATTTCTCTACAGGTGCGACAGGGTTCTGGAAGAGGGATAATTTTCAAAATATATTTTTATTCAAAAATTGCAAATTTATTACCAAAATTCAAAATTTTGTAAAAATGGCCTGTGGAGTGGCGATTGGGTCTGATATTGCCACTCAGTCTGCCAATTCATGATGGAACCACCATATGGTGTGGCAATTGGTCAGAATCGCCATCTCTAGTGGCGATACATCAGAATCGCCACCTTAGATTGTGATATCGCTAATCGCCATTCATGGTGGTAATAGCGTCCGTCCCCTATAAATTTGATATCTTCTTTTTGTGCAGGTTCTCAAATCTCCTCCCTTAGTTCTTCCAAAAATCATCTGAGTTTCTAAAGTAGAGAGTTTGAGAGGAGAAGAAGAAGTTCGCGAATGGATGATGACGCAAGTACGTTCCGCAACATTGACCTTATTTATACGCTGGTACAATGGGAACATTTTAGACTATAACTTGCGTTCTTTCTCACATTCGTTTTTCGTGCAAATAGCTAGATGTTACCCATCATCTTTAGACCGCACAAATGGATAACGAAGTTCTAAGGGCTATGTTTTATAGGAAGAACCAACGTAAAATTCTTCGTTTGCATATCTGAGAGAAAGTTCATATGTGTGTGATTGGAAAAATGTGAACGAAATGGGTCTCCCTACACTGACCTACAAGCATGTGTGCAAGTGCATCAAGAGTTGCACAAGAGGTAGGAAAGGGCCAGCAAGCTTAGAAAACTCTCCGGGACAAGGTTCAAGAAACACATACATTCTATAGGAACAATAACTATTCTAGAATCTCAGTAAACTAAGCACATAAGGGTTAGTACGCACACAATCCCTTCGTAATAAGTTGTTGGACATTTTCATGTTTCATCTGTTTACTTGGATGAAATTGTCTGTGTGTTGGCACATCCCGATGATGTAGGGTTGCTCGACAAGAAGATCTTTAACTTTGGATTGATGGACCTATCTAGGGAGATTGGTGGGCTGGTAAGAGATAGTTAATGAGGACAACATTTGAAGAAGATAGAAGTAGGGTTTGTGGACTTCCCCCTTTATCAAAATGTGGTGGAACATCAAGGAAAGATGCTTGATCATTAGAGGATAAAGGCGCAACCAGTTCATCGATGAAGGTGCCAAGCAACTCAAGTGATGAGGACTTGTTGAAGATGTTTTACTACAAGGTCCCCAATCCAAGGCTCTTCGCAAGTGATAGTGAAGATGACTTCGTGTAGTCATATTTAAAGTGACGCTATGTTATTTCTATCCAAGTTGTGTTAGTTTTCACAATTATGAAAGTAGCAATGTGATATGGATTTATACCCTATGTTTATCTAACCAGAACCCGGCATGTTAGTGTACTCTTGATTATTGGTGACTTTCTATCTAAGGCATTTGCCCATTTCTATCTAAGTTGTGGTTGTCTACTAGTGAACAGAACATAGCAAAGTCCATTATTTCATACAATAGAAAATGTCCATACAATAACATGAAATTAAACAAGGCATAACACGATAGTACTCTGGAGCAAGCCGAAATGCCTAGTGCCGTTCTTGATCATTTACAGTGAATACCTCACCGGCGTGCTTCCCACTCTGTGACCCCCTGCATATGGCTCCTGTTGGGTTCTCGTCCTCCGGTGCTAGAATCTCTTGTGTCTCCTGCGTGGGCAATGGTGGTGGAGTTTGTTGTGTCATGCCATACTGGCTAGGTGGTACCATCTCGTACACCTCTCCGGCAAAAGTGAAGTGGTGAGTGTCCGGACTATCCACGAAGTAGTCATTCGGACTACAGGTAGTTGAGGCATGACGAGACTTGTATGTTGGAGGAATTAATTAGCACTTTAATAATATGATTTTTTGTGAGAAACGACAATGGTTTCACCTTGCCGCCTCATTACGAGTGTGGACACACTGTGTTGCCACGTAGAACCACCCGCGTCTGTGGGCACTGAGGGCCGTGGAACGGGAGGTCATGGGTGCCTCAGTTGAAAGATCATCTAGGCCCCTAGTTGGTTTTGATGGTTAATGGCAACTCAAACTGGAATCTAATGTTTACAATGAGTGTAAGCAGGATTAATAGGTTCCAGGAAGAAGTGTCATCAAGGAAAGGATGACCACCCAAAAAGTACAAAAGTGCTTTCCAGGACAAGGGGATAGCTGTGCTAGGCAGCTGTGCCACAGCTGTGAAGAAGCCGGTGCTGTGCAAGGAGTTGCAAGCAAGGTGATGGTGGCTTGATGCGTCAAGGGCCGTGACTGCAGCTGGTGGCAGGTAAAGCCTAGATTTGCTAGTTTCCTTGAGTCCATAGGAAATACCTGTACTATCAAGAGGGATGAAGCAGTAATGATCTATGGAGGTTCTTTTGCTCAATGCTCAGAGTGTTGGACAGTGGCACTGATGCTTTGAGGTCAGTGACCCTGTGTCAACAGTTTTGCACAAGTGAGAAACTGGTCTGTACTAGCACTCTGTAGTGCTAGCGGTAGAAAAATCCTAGAGCCTCGAGTCATCTGTGTGACACAGCTGTGTCACAGGTGGTCTACCGCTCTATGACTCAGGTACATCTCTGTACCAGGGGAGAGCTTGTAAATGCTAAGGGACCTGCACTGCAATAGTTTGTCTACCGAGTCAGAAGACTGTTGGAGGTTCTCTCCTTATTAGGGATCAGAGTTAGTTGTGCGCTGAGGGCATGTAATGTGCCAAGATCGGGCTGAGTAGTTAGGCTACATCAGTTAAGGGTTCACCTGTGTGTGCCTCCGCTGACACAGGTGTCGATCTGCCTGAGCCGGTTTATCGTTGTGCGTTGTGATTGGCTGTGTCACCAGTGACCCACTTAATTATACGTGGCATGAGTGTAACGGTCAGGTACCTGTAAACCCTATAAATAGAGGTCCAGGGGAGGTTTTCGACCTCAACCTTGCTCAATCCAGTGAATCATATTTGATCGTTGCAAGCCTCTCACCCTCTGAACAAAAGCCAAACTTCCTAAGAGTTAGTTCAAGAGAGTTAGAGCCTCTGAGCAAAGAGCATTGGTTCCTCTAAGAGTTGTTGCTACTGAATCTGTTACTCTTAGAGTGTCTACTCCTAGACGGGCGTAGGAGTTGCTGGTATCACCCAAAATTGTGTGGGCTGAACCAGTAGTCTGTGAAGGTGATCTAAAGTCTACTTGCTGCAAAGCTAAAGGATTTCCACAAGCAAAGCAAGAGGCCTGATTACTCAGATACTCGGAGAACAAGCACGATTCAGTACTGGTGATCTCTTCAGAGTAGCCTCTCCAACGGAGACATACCTCTCTAAAAAGAGTAGGGAACTTTGGTGAAAAACACTTTGTCTCTCTGAGTACTTCTTATATTGCCTTTTAGTTACTCATTAGATCTGCATGCTTGTATGTTCTTAGATATACATTGTTTATCTATGATAGATCACTTTTGACCTGTGTTAGCGTAGCAGTGCCTCAGTTGCCGTATATCATATCCCTTACCTGTGTTAGCTACCTGTTACACAGCTATCTGTCTTGCTTATCTGTTTTAAGTTATTAGCTCACCTATGTTACATACATGTGTGACAGCTACGTGTTAATTTACATAACATATATTGCATGTGCTGTTCATCTGTCACACAGCTATCTTAACCTTGCAATCTGCTAAGACTTAATTTTGATAACCTAAGCTAAAAGAAGTGAATTTAGTTAGCCTCCTATTCACCCCGCCTCTAGTAGGCTCCTTCGGTCCTTTCATCGGTTGTGTGGGACGTGGTGGTCAGTGTGCTCCTTGACTGGTGCCAATCCCAGCGACAACGTTATCCCGCGCATGCACTTGAATACGTCCATGATCTTCTTAGTCAACTTTGCAATCCTCGACACGCTGGAGTAGTTCTCTGTGCCAACCAAGAGTCGACCAAGCCAAGAGGTGGCCTCCATGTTTGCCTCTGTCACCCACTGTACCTAAAAATTGAGAAGCACTAGTTGGTACTAAGTTACATGCAAGTAAAGACATGGAGACTAAGTACTTCCTTCACTAAACTGCCAAGTCAAACATTTTGCTGCATGGATCGAATATATGTATGTCGTCTGTGCACCCGCACGCTGAGGAGGCTCGCTTTCACAAATAAAGTGGATGTGCGTGCGTGGCAAGTACCACTACAGGTAAGCCTCAAACTCGGCAGAGCTGAAGGGTTGCTCCTCAATCTAGACACTATTCACAGCATTGGCCCACTGATCCACAATATGGGCAACCCGTGCTATCCACAATGTGTCTCTGGTACGTCCTCCTTTGCAACTCAACCTGTGGATAAGCAATTACACAATCAACATTTTCTAGAACTAATTTATTTCTTTTAGGTAAAACACTTTTGAAACTTCACTTATGTGTGTGTATTTGTGTCGACTTGCTACTTGTGGAGGCGGGTACATCTGGTGCAAGCCGAACTGCCTCATGACATGGTGAGGTGAGTGGTCTTCCACAAAGATGTCAAAGAAAGCTTCGACGTGGTCCTGCAGTAGCTCTCATCTCGGCGGCACAATGTAGACATCCCCCTATGCAGTGCACGTAGCGTTCATGCTCCATCGCAATAAGGCTCCCATATGACACTCTATGGAGGAAGGTGTTGGAACTGCTTCGTGAAGAAAAGGTAGGAGCCCGAACTTTGTCTTTACCCACTAAGGCTATAAAATGTTGATAGGAATTTGTTGGTACATAGAAGTAACAAATTAATAAGCTGAACTAAATTTTTTTAACTTTTATTGTCTCTATCCACATGGACCCAAAAGTAGGTTCATCATCGAGAACTCAGGTCCACCTCCATGGTAGAAGTCAGGGTCATAAGATGAGTCGTCCACCTGGGGTCGCTTGATCGGGAAGCGCTCGAACGACCATAACTAAAGAGGAAGCGGACAACCCAATAGATTTTCATTAGTGTCCTTCCTCTTGCACGCTCTTGCACGTGGAGCAAAGTGCACGGTAAGTGTACACAAGCACAGTGGACCCCTAGCTCTTCAACAGAATCTGATCCAGTTCGTTAGCATTTGTGACCTATTGTGCAATGCCAATGTAGCGAGCGTCCACGCTGTCTCCATAGGCACTAGTGAACATCACGTACCCCAAAAGCCACATCATGTACGCCTCAAGTCTGTGGTTGAGCTTGTTGGAAATATGCCCTAGAGGCAATAATAAATTGTTATTATCATATTTCTTGTTCATGATAAATGTTTATACTCTATGCTATAATTGTATTAACCGGAAACATAATACATGTGTGGTTTTATAAAACAACACCGTGTCCCTAGCAATGCCTTTATCTGGCTAGCTCGTTGATTAAATGATGGTTAAGGTTTCCTAATCATGGACATGTGATGTCGGTTAATAACGGGGTCATGTCATTAGGAAAATGACATGATGGACAGACCCAAATTAAGTTAGGCAATTCGATCACGTCACAAAGTTCATATTGCATAGCTTTCCATTGTTAAATGTTCCGATCCTTAGACCATGAGATAATGCCACTCCCTGGTACCGGAAGAATGCTTTGGGGGCATCAACCGTCACGCCGTAACAGGGTGATCATAAAGGTGTCTTTCAGGTATTTTAGAAAGTACTTGTTGGGTTGCATGTATCGAGAGTGGGATTTGTCCATCCATGTGACAGAGAGATATACTCTGGGCCCACTCGGTAAAGCACATTCTGTATCGCTTGCAAGCACGTGACTAAAGAGTTGGTCACAGAGAATGTGGCATTACGGAATGAGTAAAGAGTACTTGCCGGTAACGAGATTGAACTAGGTATGGTGATACCGACGATCGAATCTCGGGCAAGTAAAATATCGCGAGACAAAGGGAATGGAATATTCGACATCGTGGTTCAACCGATAAATGATATTCGTTAAATATGTGGGAATCAATATGGACATCCATGGTCCCGCTATTGATTATTGATCGGAGAGGTGTCTCGATCATGTCCGCATATTCCCGAACCGTAGGGTCACACACTTAAGGTTCGTTGACGCTAGGGTATAAAATGAGATATTAATATGGGTGAGACTGAAATTTTGTTCGGAGTCTCGGATGGGATCCAGGACATCACGAGGAGCTCCGGAATGGTCCGGAGATACAATTTCATATATGGGAAAGTATTTTTAGGGTTTCAGAAAGGTTCGGGAATTTTTCGGCAGAGTTCTGGAGAAGTTCTAGAAGGTTCCGGAGGGTTCTAGAGTAGGGCCCACTTATCCCGGGGGGGTCCACATGGACCAAGGGTACTGCATGAACAGTACACACGTGAATAGTGTCACGTGAACAGTAACCCCCCAAGGGATAAGATCAAATCCCTTAAAAATAGGAGATAAGATTGAAAGGGGAGGCTTTACTTGGGGGAGGGTACTGTTCACGCGCGTACTGTTCCACGCGTGTACTGTTCACGGGTATTATTCCTCCTCCTCCAAGTTTCCTTCTCTATATAAAGGAGGGGAGGGGCAGCCCTCCGGAGAGATCCATCCCAGCCGCCGCCTCCCTCTCTCCCATCTCCTCTCTCTCGTGCGCAGCGCTTGGCGAAGCCCTGTCCGCGGAGAAACCCCACCACCTCCACCACCATGCCGTCGTGCTACCGGAGTTGATCTCATCTACCTCATCTCCCGCCTTGCTGGATCAAGAAGGAGGTGACGTCTTCGAGCCGTACGTGTGCACATCTCGGAGGTGCCGTTCGTGCGGTGCTTGATCGGTTTGGATCACGAAGGGAACGTAATCGCGAAGAAAGTACGACTACGCCAACCACGTTCATTAGAACGTTTCCGCTCGTGTTCTACAAGGGTATGTAGATCTAATCTTCTCGTTACATGCATCTTCCTAGATTAGATCTTGGCTTTTGTTCGCTCTCTCGTAGGAAATTTTTTGTTTTCTATGCTGCGAATCCCATCAGTGGCATCAGAGCTAGATCTATGCGTAGATGTTTTGTACGAGTAGAACACAATTGGATTGTGGGCGTTGATTCTCTTGTTGCTACCTCTTTTCGTGCACTTTGGATCTTGCGGGATAGTAAGATGAAGCGGCTCGGACCAACTTTACATGTCCTCGCACACGAGGACCGGTTCTGCGATCAACATGCAACTTGTATTGCATAAGCAGCTGGCGGGTGTCTGTCTCTCTTGCTATAGTGAGATCTAAATTGCAACGGGAGGCTTGAAGAAGTTAATAGCAATACTTGAATCCACGTTGTGGCTTTGCGTAGGTAAAGAACGGTTCTTGTATGCAGCCCCTAGAAGCCACGTAAAACTTGCAAACAATAAGTAGAGGCGTCTAACTTGTTTTTGCAGGGGCATGTGATGTGGTATAGCCAAAGATGTGATGTGATATATGTGATGTATGAGATGATCATATTTTGTAATATTTCACGGCTTGCATGTCGATGAGTACGGCAACTAGCAGGAGCCATATGGTTGTCTTAATATTTTTGTATGACCTGCGTGTCAACTCCAAACGCCATGTAATTGCATTACTTTATCGCTATGGTTAGCAATAGTTGTAGTTGCAACGCGTGGTGGTGACAATCATGTGCGGCGCCCAAGGACCTAGGCGCCATGCTGGTGGTGATGGAGATCATGCCGGTGCTTTAGAGATGGAGATCAAAGGCACAAGAAGAAAAAGGCTATACCATGTCACATTATCTATGCATGTGATGTTTATCCTTTTTATGCATCTTATTTTGCTTGTATGACGACGGTAGCATTATAAGATGATCCCTCACAAAGTAATATCATGTTCATGTTCTCCTTAGTATGCACCGTCGCGAAAGTTCGCCGTTTCGAAGCACCACGTGATGATCGGGTGTGATAGACTCTACGTTCACATACGACGGGTGTCTCGACGAGCTTAGCATGTACAGACATGACCTCGGAGCACATGCAGAATACTGGGGTTGTCTTGACGAGCCTAGCATGTACAGACATGGCCTCGGAACACAGCGAAACCGAAAGGTTAAACATGAGTCATATGGACGATATGATCAATATGTTGATGTTCACCATTGAAACTATATTATCTCACGTGATGATCGGACTTGGTGTAGTGGATTTGGATCATGTACCACTAAAACAACTATGAGGGATGTTGAATTTAGTGGGAGTTTATTATCATGAACAACTAATCAAAGTGAATTTGCATAGTTCGTAGTAGTCATTGGCATCCGTTATCTACCTTACACTTAGCTTGTTAATTGAGATAGAAAAACTGAATTGATCTGGTAGTAATGATACGGAATGGTACCATATTAGTGCCAAGTTAAGATAAAGTCCTATTGCAAACTTTCGGTAACCTGACCTAGCTCCATGTGATTTAATAAGTTGTATTAATCCAAGAGCAATGATTCCAATTTAGTGTCTAAAGTCATGTTTGTCTCCGTGAAACTTGATCTACAAAATTGTTTTGAGAATTGAGGAGATTATGAGATAATCTAGGAGCTGAAAGGATTGTTTCAGAAGTGAGCAAGGAGTAACAGATATGTGATATCTAAAACCTTGTTTTGCTGCAAGATGACTGAGTATAATCTAGTGAGAAAGCGTGTGCTCATATTGTATGAGTATATGCAAAGATTGAAGACGCTAGGCGTCTTGATTTCTAAATAGTTTGGCACTGAAATTATTCTCGCATACTTCCCTACGAGCTATAGTAGCTTCATCATAAAATGTTATGATGGGATGGATAAAGTGTATGGGTAATTTATTTACCATACTTAAAGATAGCTAAAAGTGGAATCCGAAAGAACGCCAATCATGTGATGATGGTGATCAATTTCAAAGTGCAAGTCTAAGGGTGCTAGTACTTGACTAAAATCCTAAGACTATGTGCCAATGTGACTGGTGCCATTGTTGATGTTGATAGATTCTTCTAAAAGGAGAGGGGACGCTGAAAGAGGATCTGAAAAATATTTGGCAGGAAAAGAAAAGACTGGAAAAGTCCAGCTCAGGTATATAAATGATATACATGTTGTAGATGTATTCTTTGCTAGTAAACAATGTAATTCTTGGGTATGTGATACTAGATCGGTTGGTATGAGTGTCATACAATGCAACACGATACAAGAACTACAATGGCCTAAAAGACTAGCAAAAGATGTGGTAGTGATGCACATTGGGAACTAAATAAAAGGGTTTATTATGTTCACCGTCTGCATCCTTTCGAGCCTTTGAGATTGATTATAAGTGCTTAGTAATTGTTATTTTGTTTCGGCTTTATGAGAACAATGGTTGTTCAAATTATGGCCATGCTCCATAATGGATGGATCATTTAAATCTTGATGGTAATACCAACATCCATAACACTGACGCTAAAAACGCCGCGAGGCTAATGATTTGAATTTCACTTATTTGTGACACCTGTGTTTAAGTCATATTGGAAAGAGATGCATGAAGAAACTCCATGTTGATGGATTTTTGGACTCATGTGATTTTAAATCATTTGACACTTGCAAATCTTGTCTGAAAGGAAGATGACTAAAAATCCGTTTATAGGCCAAAGTTGAACGGACGACTAACTTTTTGGAAATTATACATAATGATGTATGAAGTACGATATGTGTAGCCGTGTATGGTGGATTCCTCTACTTCATAAACTTTCACCGATGATTTGAGTGGATATATATGGATATATCTATTTGATGAGAAAGAAGTATGAAATATTTGAAAAGGTTCAAAATTCAGCGTGAAGTAGAAAATCATCGTAACGAGAAAATCAAATGTCTATGATTGGATTGTAGAGGAGAATATTTGAGTTACGAGTTTAGCGAACATCTGAAGAGTTATAGAATTGTTCCACAACTTGCGCATCCCGGAACGCTATAGAGTGATGGAGTGTCCGAGAGATGTAATCAAACCTTGTTAGACATGGTTAGATCGATGATGTAATTAAATAAAACTGCCGTTATATTTTTGTGGATTATGCTTTAAGAGACTACCGCTTTTACACTGAATAGAGTGCTATCATAATCCGTTGAAATGACACCATATGAGTTATGGCATGGGTAGGAACCCAAATTGTCTTTTCTTAAATTTTGGTATGCATAGCATATGTAAAGTGTTTACAACCAAAATCGGATTAAAGATTCTTCAAAGGTTATCCCAAAGAAACTTTTGGGTATTTCTCCTATCACCGAACTGAAGACAAAAGTGTTTGTCACAAAAGGTGGATTTCACGAGAAAGTGTTTCTTGCGAAAAGGTGAGTGGGAGGACAGTGCAGCTCGGCAAGATTGGAGAATCTTTGTCATTAGGTCAGAGTAGCGCAACACCGGAAATTGTTCTGGAGTTTCCTATTATGACTGAAATGGAAGCCACTACATGTGTTGTAGAGACTTCGGTCGAGATTGCAGCTGAACCGCGTAGGTTAAGCAGACTTTGTACTAAACCAGCGTGTGGTTTGAGGATGAAGTATTGTTGTTGTGACAACGATGGATCTGCAACTTACAAGGAAGCAAATGATGGGCCCTGACTCCGCTGAATGGCTGGACGCCATAAATTCCGTGATAGAGTCCATGTGCGAAAATTAAGTTTGGAACTTGGTAGACTCTCCGGAAGGCATGAAGCCTATCGGACGTAAATGGATCTATAAAATAGACAGACGTGGATGTGTCCATCCATTAAAAGGCTCGACTTATCGCAAGTGTTTTCGACTAAGTTCAAATAGTTGACTACGATGAGATTGGATCTCCCGTAGCGATACTTAAGTCTGTAAGGATTATTCTAGCAATCACTGCATATTTCAATTAAGAGATATGGCAGCTGGATGTCAAAACTAAGTTCCTTAACAGGAAGCTAACCGAGGATGTATGTGAGATACAACCAAGGGTTTTGTCGATCCAGAGAATGCTAGAAAGGGTATGCAAACTTCAGCGTTCTATTTGAGGACTGAAGCAAGCATCACGGAGTTGGAATTTTCACTTGATGAAATTGTCAAAAGAGTTTGGTTTCATCAGGGACGGTGAAGATGCTTGTATATTTACAAGAAAATAAGTGGGAGCGCTAAGACATATTTCTAATACTTTATGTAGACGACATATAGTTGATTGGAAATTATGTGTCTTTTCTTGATACGGTTGAGATTTCATTAAAATTAGATTTTGATGAAAGACTTAGGCTGAACAGCATATTGGGCATCAAAATCTATGGAGATAGATTGAGGCACCGAATATGGTTAAGCCAAAGTGCATAGATGAGATATTGAGTTGGTTCAGTATGGAAACGCCAAGAAAGGGTTCTTGTCGCATGGAAGAGGTTGATGCAAGACTCAGTGTTTTACAAAACACTTGATGAGCTAAACGCATGAGCATTTTTTTTGTAATCATGTACGCCATGCTATGCACACAAACCAGATATGTCGTATGCTCTGAGTGTTACGGGCATATACCAGAATGATCACATGTTGATCTTTGAACAATACTATGAATATCCTTAAGTACTTTGGAAGAACTAAGGATATGTTTTGTATGCAAAGGTGACAAACGGTCCATTGTAAGGTGTTACATCGGTGCTAGTTTTGTTACAGATACAAACAATTTATCTCAATTAGGCTATGTGTTTAATAAAAGGTGGCACAATGGGCTGGAAGGAGGTTTCATGCTGGATTGGATGAATTCCAAAGTTAAACATTTTGATGGATTCCACAAACGAAGGCTGAGTATATCGTTGTTTTAACAACGACAAAGGAGGATGTTTGAGTCAAGAAGTTCGTTATCGAACTTGGTGTAGTTCCAAGTGAGCCAGTACTATGAAGCTCTATTGTGCGACAATGGTGGCAACATAATTCAGGACGAGGAATTAAGGTCCCACCAAGTGACCAAACATATACAATGCCAACTCATTCGAGAATGAGTGATGCGTGGAGACGCAAAAGATTTGCAAATACATGGACCTGAACATGTCAGATCCATTGATAAAGTTTACCACATGCAAGCATATGAATAACACCGGAATGCCATAGGTGTTAAGTGCTTACTTATTGACTAGATTATTGACTCTAGTGCAAGTGGGAGACTGTTGGAAATATGCCCTAGAGGCAATAATAAATTGTTATTATCATATTTCTTGTTCATGATAAATGTTTATACTCCATGCTATAATTGTATTAACCGGAAACATAATACATGTGTGGTTTTATAAACAACACCGTGTCCCTAGCAATGCCTCTATCTGGCTAGCTCGTTGATTAAATGATGGTTAAGGTTTCCTAATCATGGACATGTGATGTCGGTTAATAACGGGGTCATGTCATTAGGAGAATGACATGATGGATAGACCCAAATTAAGTTAGGCAATTCGATCACGTCACAAAGTTCATATTGCATAGCTTTCCATTGTTAAATGTTCCGATCCTTAGACCATGAGATAACGCCACTCCCTGGTACCGGAAGAATGCTTTGGGGGCATCAACCGTCACGCCGTAACAGGGTGATCATAAAGGTGTCTTTCAGGTATTTCGGAAAGTACTTGTTGGGTTGCATGTATCGAGAGTGGGATTTGTCCATCCATGTGACAGAGAGATATACTCTGGGCCCACTCGGTAAAGCACATTCTGTATCGCTTGCAAGCACGTGACTAAAGAGTTGGTCACAGAGGATGTGGCATTACGGAACGAGTAAAGAGTACTTGCCGGTAACGAGATTGAACTAGGTATGGTGATACCGACGATCGAATCTCGGGCAAGTAAAATATCGCGAGACAAAGGAAATGGAATATTCGACATCGTGGTTCAACCGATAAATGATATTCGTTGAATATGTGGGAATCAATATGGACATCCATGGTCCCGCTATTGATTATTGATCGGAGAGGTGTCTCGATCATGTCCGTATATTCCCGAACCCGTAGGGTCACACACTTAAGGTTCGTTGACGCTAGGGTATAAATGAGATATTAATATGGTGAGACCGAAATTTTGTTCGGAGTCTCGGATGGGATCCAGGACGTCACGAGGAGCTCCGGAATGGTTCGGAGATACAATTTCATATATGGGAAAGTATTTTTAGGGTTCGAAAAGGTTCGGGAATTTTCGGCAGAGTTCCGGAGAAGTTCTAGAAGGTTCCGGAGGGTTCTAGAGTAGGGCCCACTTATCCCGGAGGGGTCCACATGGACCAAGGGTACTGCATGAACAGTACACACATGAATAGTGTCACGTAAACAGTAACCCCCCCCAAGGGATAAGATCAAATCCCTTAAAAATAGGAGATAAGATCGAAAGGGGAGGCTTTACTTGGGGGAGGGTACTGTTCACGCGCGTACTGTTCACGCGTGTACTGTTCACGGGTACTATTCCTCCTCCTCCAAGTTTCCTCCTCTATATAAAGGAGGGGAGGGGCAGCCCTCCGGAGAGATCCATCCCAGCCGCCGCCTCCCTCTCTCCCATCTCCTCTCTCTCGTGCGCAGCGCTTGGCGAAGCCCTGTCCGCGGAGAAACCCCACCACCTCCACCACCATGCCGTCGTGCTACCGGAGTTGATCTCATCTACCTCATCTCCCGCCTTGCTGGATCAAGAAGGAGGTGACGTCTTCGAGCCGTACGTGTGCACATCTCGGAGGTGCCGTTCGTGCGGTGCTTGATCGGTTTGGATCACGAAGGGAACGTGATCGCAAAGAAAGTACGACTACGCCAACCACGTTCATTAGAACGTTTCCGTTCGTGTTCTACAAGGGTATGTAGATCTAATCTTCTCGTTACATGCATCTTCCTAGATTAGATCTTGGCTTTGTTCGCTCTCTCGTAGGAAATTTTTTTGTTTTCTATGCTGCGAATCCCATCAGAGCTAGTACATGTCTAGATCTTTGTCAAATATCTGATCGAGGCTGTCAAGCTGAAAGAAAATATACTTTACGTCAGCACACAAACTGAACTGCGTACCTCCAATTGATGGAGCCACATCAGCCTGGGACCGTGCTTCTGGCTTGTCCTTACCCTCAACTAGCGGTGCACCCGAGGGGTAGTATGGGTGCAAACCTATCCTAAAGTGACTCATGCCAACTGACAGGAGACTTGAGTGCACCGACGTGACATCAGCCAATGGTAGACCAAAGAGGCACGCTGTGTCCTGCAGTAATCGTCATCTTGCCCCAAGGGAAATGGAAGGTGTGGGTCTCCAGCCTCCAGTGATCTACTAGCACGGAGAGCAGGGAGGCGTCGAAGGGGAACCTCCTAGAGCGGGCCAACTCCACCATCCTAGTCGATGATGTCCTCATCGCCAACCACCTCCACCATCCATGCCAACGGCAGTAATCCAGTATAGGCTAGTCTGGCACACAAACAAGGTAATATAAATTAGTAAGACAACATGCATGCAATATAAATTAGTAACAACATTTTCTAATGAATGTACCCATGAACCCATGAATCGTGAATCCTCCACGCGTGCTCTGGGGTACGAGTACGGAACACTCCAAGGTCATGCTCTCTTGATAATAGCAACCTAGAGCGGTGCTCCCGATCCTCCTGATCATCTCTAAACCAGCCATACCTGCACATGAAATAAACAAAACAAGAACTAAAATAAATAACTTTAATGCAATGCAAAAAACAATCTAACAAACATTCATAGGTAGTGGTTCTCTTGTGCTAGTTCCAACAAAATATCCATATTACAAGACACTTAGGGCCAGTTCTCTTGTAGTAGCTGCACTGTAGGGTCAGCCTAGCAGCCTCCCCCTCGTCCATATAGTTACAAATACGACAGGTCTGTCATCGTCCCACGGAGAAAAAGAAGAGATTGGAATTTTCGACCACACGATAAACATAGTACTTATCACCGTCAAATACCTTCGTGAAATTTTCCACCACACAATAACCATAGAACTCGCCACTCCAGTTGTGATGTATAGCCTCTTTTGTAAAGTAGTATGAGGCAAACAGCTTAGTATCCATCTTAATTTTACCAGCTGCAGCAACAACACGAGAGCAAAGCTTGTGTAATGAGCTTGTTACACGTACACATGACAATGATATTAGGCTTGACTTGGAAAGTAACTCCTTGAGTAATCTCCTTGGTAGAAACTCCAAAACCACTCTTCTACTTCAAACAGATGTTAAACCTGTGCTGCATAGTTCCTGTGCGTCTGGCTTTGTGCATTTGCCCCTTCTTGACCTTCTCCTCTATGTACATCATAGTCTTAGCATAATAAGGAGTTCCACTGAATTTTTCCATATACAGGACAACCTTTGCATGCCTCTCCTTAAAACACCTCATTGTGTTGTGCAACGATCTCTCGATAATGGCCACCAAGGGTAAACCGTGCACCCCCCTGAGAAAAAAAGCATACACCTCAGCAAGATTGCTAGTCATGATGCCGTATCTAGCACCGCCAGTGTCATGGAGTAGCGACCACCACCCAGTGGCTTCTTGTTGATCAAATCCGAGAAACATGACTCTGTTTGAAGCCTTCCTCCTAATGTTTGGATCGTCAAATCTAGGAAGATCACAAAGCCTGTGCGTTTCCTCTTCAGGGTTACATTCTCTTACCTACTTGTTCGTAAGCTCATCAAGCCTCCTCTAGTATTCATCAAACTTTCTCAACTAGTTCTGCTTGCATAATGTTTTGAACAGATTCATTGGGGGTTTGTTCTTGAATTGTTGATAGAAATTGGCCGCTAGATGGTGTATGCACCACCAACTTCTAATGTCAGACCAACGCTTATTTTCTAGCAGCTCCTCCCCTTCGCGTGTCTTCGCTAAACCTAATGAAGATTGCAAATTGCCAAGAGTAGCCCGGTGCCCCGGCATATCGATCATGGATAACACAGACATCGGGACAATCCAAACCAACTTTTGCTTTGAGACTGACTAGGAACCACAACCAGTTTCTTGTAGTTCTCACAGTCAGCGAAGGCCATTGCCAACGGCCATATCTGATTATTTTCATCCATTCTAATGGCAGTAAAGACCGTCCCCTTCATATTTCCTGCAATGAAAGTCCTGCCAACACAAATCATTGATTGACAATGTCTAAAAGCTTCGGCGCATGCGCCAAATGACCAGAAAGCACCATTCAACAATATTTTTCCAAGTATGTGTCCCGAGACTGCCATTCTAGATGAGAAACATATGCTTCATTGTTCCTTTCTCCAAGTGTGTCCAATAGATAAGGAAGATTCTCATAAGAATCTATGAATGTTCCAAACTGCAACTCCAATGCTAGCTGCTTAGTCCTCCATGCCATGGCCTAAGTTATGTTATACTGGGTACTTGCTTTCTATACATGTTTGTATAAACTTTGCCAGTATATAAACATCTGCACTATCTCATGATACATTAACCCAGCAACAAGCTCTGCACTAATATTTTGACGGTTATCAGGAACACCGCTTATGATACATGTGTGCGACACCACCCTTCTTATAACCCAGTCCACTTCATACTTCCCCACGGATGCATGCATCTAGTGTAACTCTACACTTACAAATAATCGACTCCACTGGCCGTAGTGAGCTAAAACCCCACAGTGGTGCTGGGCACATCTGCCTTATTCTCGGTGCTGACCATGCTCCATCTTGGCATTATATAAAGAGACAACATGCGCGTCACCACATCTTCGGGCACTAAGTGTTCTTGTTGGGAAATAACTAGTGAACATAATGTCATTATATAAAGAAAGCATTCTCTGTGTTGATTCGCAATCTTACACCTTATGAAAATTGTGATGTTGTGGCATGTATTTTCTATGACCAAATGCTAAGTTGTGAGAACCGTAGTTTTTAGGTCTAGTCGGTGGAGACGTGAGACGGAAGGGGACTCAACTCACGCTACTGAGTTGAGCGATCCGGTTGAGTCGCGTTGTCGACGAGAGTAGGAGGGGAAATTGTATTGTGCATTCATCAAAATTATTTCATACATGTTCACATATACAATTGCAAGTAGAACTTTATTCAAACTATAGAAGATAAATATCAATGTACAACATTTGATTACAATCTACCAAAGGAAGATTACAACTCTCTATTATAAGTTAAGTGAAGAAGAAAGAAGAAAAGTACATGAATGATATTCTACCTATACAAGTATCTAACCTAAGCTTCAAGCCATAGAGGAACGCCGGGCATCGGGGGGAGGCAGCTTCGGAAATATTTGCAATGTCCGAGGCCACCGAGTATATGAACTCGGGACCGTTAGGACCTTGCAATTGCTTTAGGAGGCAAAAAGTTTTTGAAAACATTGTTTTAAAATATAGGCAAAAGAATACCAAGGTGGAACCTAGATAATTTTTAGTTTCAAAAATAGTTCTAGAAAATGTTTTGTTTTTTAAAAAAATGTCCAAGGGCCACATGGCTAAGACCCTTATCGGACCAATTTACTATATTGTATATAGGGAGAAAAGAGGTGAAAGAATAGTAAAATAATTTTATTTTCCTATACTACTTGCCTCCATGATTTTGTTTTGAAAAGATATTATTTTCTTTTAAAGCCAAAGATAAGACAAGGCAACCATCCATCGAGAATTATATCAGGATATAGATTTTGACCAAGGTCAAAATTTCTTGACTCATAAGGCAACTTATCCACCGAAGAGTTATCCAATAGCCACAAAGATTGACCAAAGTCAAACCCTTTGATTCATCAATCATCCATCTGAAGGATTTATCCACGGCCAAGATTTTTGTGACTAGGGATAACTTAGTATGCAAGGTAATTTGGTAACCAAGCAAGAGGTGGCCAAATACACTCGAGAGAGCGAACACATAAGTATCTCGGTGAAACTAAGGCAACCAGTGAAGTAGATCAATATCAATAGCAGTAGTGAGTTATCCTTTTCACCACATACACCACCATAGCACCAATCTCTTTCACAAGAGTCAAGGTCCCGGAGACCAAGACCTCAAGAACATTAAGAAGAGTAGGATCATTAGGAGCAGAAGAGGAGAACAGGAGAAAAAGTAGCAAGAATTAGAGAAGAAAGGGAGGACACCGAAACTATAGGAGGAGCAGGCCACCAATAAGTGGAGGATCAGCAAGCTTAGGAAGCCAAGACCTATCCTTGACCATAGTGAAGCAAGGTAAACTTCTCATCCGAGATCATCACAGCCTCCACATACATGGAGCTGGAAGCTGGATAGGACAATGGGACCCTTAGAGTAAATACTCATCATAGGGTATAAGGCAATTGCGTAGTATATATGTTCTTATCAGCCCAAATAACAAATTGCTTTAGATGTTTAAACATCATCATTAGGTAGATAAGAATAAAGCATGGCATTTGTTCTTTCAGTCGAGTAAACTAATATAGATGTCTAGATATATCTATAACATCTAATGGATCAAAACCCACAACCATCAGATATAAGGTATAGCAAAATTTTGAAAGCATTAAGTGATAGATAATCAATTCACAAAAATACCACTAGAGTGTAGTATATGTTCTTATCATCCTTTTCAAATTCCTTCCCAATCTTAACTATCACAGATATAGACTAAGAATCAAGCAAAGTATATGTTCTTATCAGTAAAAGGAAGTTACCCTTAGCACAATCCATAAGCACAAGCACACAAATATATATCCATGAGAGGGAGTGTCAAAATGATCAACTATTAGTAGAGAGAGACAACAATGTTTTTCTTAGCTAATATAACTTATGGGTAGCTCTACGGCATGATCAATTCAATATATTAGAAATAGCACCAGAGTTTAAAGATCTTAATTTAGCACTTAAGCAGAATAACCATACCACCGGTTTAGCAACATCTTGGAATGCTTAGCTAGAATTAAGTGGGATGTCAACAAGACATCCGTGTAGGATATGGTAAAAGAATTAGGCAACACGAGCACATAGATATAACTAACATATTAGTGCATAAGATTATCAAGTAATCACTGATCAACTCCAGAATCATTATAACACAAAGACATGTATATGTATCAAAACCACTAGAACCAACTTAATCAACCATAGTATTGTAGTGCACAAGGTAAACTGAAACGAAATGATCAAGCTTTAGCCGAGATCATGAAAAAGGAAAGGGGGAAATACTAGGGCATACAGGAGATGTTTAAGCATGCTAAAACAAGCCCTAGTGATTATTAATCACATATCAATCGAGTATACGAAGTAATCAGCACAGCCATAACCGAAACACAGAGGAGATCTTAGTCGAATTGGGGTATAGGAAGAAGAGGATTAGGAAGGCACTTACCTAGAGTCGGCCCGCCACCGCGGTTGTGCTGCGGCCAACTCACCACCGTCCGGCGGTGGTGACCATGAATGGGGCAAGGGAAGCCACAGCAGGAGGTGACGGTTGTTCGGGATGGTCCGAGCGGGCGATGGAGAGGCGCCGGACTGAAGCGGCGAGGTGGCAGCATCGGCCGAGGCGCGGCCCAAGACCACAGCGGGCATGGTGAGGGCGCAGGCCCATGTGTAGCTAGGGCGCGCGCGCGACGGGGCACCCAACCGAGGCGGCGGCATTTCAACTGGGGCGACGGTGCAGAAGGGCGGAGGCAGAGGAGAATAGGCTGGCGGCGACGAGTGCAGATGGTGGTGGCGATGAGCGCAAGCGGCGGCGGCACCCTGAGAAGAACGGGATCGGGTTCCTCTGCGTGTGTGCGAGTGCGATTGACCGGGTGAGAGAGAAGTGAGAGATGAGGGAAGGGGCCACAAAGGTTACTATAGAAAGAAATATAAAAACACTGAATAAAGGTTTAAACTAAAGGTTACTACTTAATTCTAGGTTAATCATTTAAGTTAAAAATATTTCTGCCTTTCTTGAAAGAGGAGGGGAGATTAATATAAAAATTAAGACCACAACCTTCGATTCAACTATAAATTAATTACTTGAGTGATTTGAAAATAGGATCAACATAAAATACTAGTTTTTACATCAAATATAAAATAAGGTTTAATTAATTAACGTTCTATGGAATATTCTTACAAGCTCTAAAATTATTTGAAAGCCTAGTTAATCAATTGATAATTGTGAATTATATACAATGTATTCGAAAAATTATGTAGCTTAATTCTTGCAACTTAGGTTATATTTGCATGCATGCATGAGCATAGCAATTGCATTCATATTGGATTTCTAGAATATGTCCTTATCAGACTTTATTGCTTTCTTTGCTGGTAACTGGAGTTCCACAAGTAAACCCTTCGAACTCCGTTTTAAATTCGATACAAGGCAAGTCCAGTTTCTTGTTCATATCTGTTGAAAACGATTTACAAAACTTTCCTTCTTGCCTATAACATGCATAAAAGGAAAACCTATTTTCTAAAGATAATCAATTGTAAATCTTTGATCGCCGATTTTTGGGCGTGATCATGGTGGGTGGTAAAATCTTGGAAAGGTGTCGGGTGCACATTGGAAGGCAGGTTTCATCACACAAGTTTGTTCATATAAGGTTAAAGTAATCAATAATCGATTGTGTTCAAAGGCCGTGCGATGCGCTTACCACATACCCCTGTATGGGCGGGGCTGAGCTAAAGTACCTTTGCCCTAGCTTCATACTCCCCCGGGAACGCAAGACCTCGGCAGTGAAGCCACTTATGTTGGAAAAGGTGGTATTGACCATCGGGTTAGCCACATTATGATTGAGACCGGTAGTCCCGTACGGACTACAACGTAGGGTATGACCAAGCGGGCGGCGAAAAGGCTTTGTGATCATGGGAGTGTGAATGAGCCCTGCAAACTCAGACACATGACCAAGTTCATTTATGCATACACTTGCGCACCTCTGCAAAGTGTGAGAAAAAGTGGCTTAGTCACTCCATGTTCCTGATTGGAACTGCGAACCCAATAAGAAAAGGATTCATCGGGTTTCCGAGCAGCCTATGAGACATGAGATCATAATCTCTTAAATTAAAAATCGACTCTCTTACCTTACAAAATGCATTCTTTTGGAGAACACCGCTGTTCTCAGTAAATAGTGCATCAAACACCTTTTGCTATTCCTGGACTTGTTGAGTACCTTTTGTACTCATCCCTCTATTCTAATTCCTTTGATAGACTGTGAGCCAACGATGGATCAAGAAGTAGTATATATCGAGGTCGAAGTGAAGTCTCCGAGGAGCCGGCAATGACAGAGGATGATAAAGGTGTCGACTACTACTTCGACTACCGTGATGAGAATACTGCCGAGTAGAAGTATAGGAAGTGGGAGACGAGAGTTGTAGATATGTCTTTTGCTGTAGCCGACTGGATGGGTTTTAAATTCCCCATAGTTTGGGAATAAGTTTGTATAATTGTACCTTGTTCTTTGAGTTTATAATAAATGGACCGCTGCAATGCTTCTGTCGTGCTACTCTGTGTGATATGTTGTGGATGAGAAGGCACTTCGTATACGTCAAAGACTAGCATATTACTCGAAAAGGTAGTATGTGGGTCACCAAATAAGTGTTCAATAATTTTGGTGTACGTGAGAAATAAATCCTCCATGTGGATAATATCTACGCACAACAGCAACTCTCATCACCGCATGACCAAGTAATTTTTGCTATATATTGAACATCCACTGTCATGATGTATCGGTACTCGAGGAGCCTCCAACGTATCTTTACCATGATTATGTGCATTGAAAGTTGTTGCTAGAGAAGATCATCATTGTGCACCTTGTGTTTCCCTTAATCATGTGCTAGGCAAAGCACACCCAAATGGAGGCATCACCCAAAAAGGATTAACAATAAAACTAATCTACTTAGGGTATCAGGTAAAAAGGGCCTAAGCGGATAAAGGTAAAGGGTGTCAATCGACACACTAACTACAGGGATAAAATATCAATGCATGTTTATAAGCAATAAAATATAATGACTTTTAGAAATATAAGATCAATATGATCAAGAAGAGAGGGCATGCCTTCATAGTAGTGTTCCTCCTCTTCTTCTGCACCTAAAGTTGGATCTGCCTCTTCACTCCCTATCATCGTAATCTAATGAGAGCAAAGTAAATAAATATAACTCCAAATATTAATCCAATGAAGTTGAAATCAAAATTAAAGGAAGTATGGCAGGATTAGGATGGACTTGGAGGTCAAGGAAGCGGTAGCAAGATGTCAAGATAAGTAAAGAGGACTTGACAGAGTCCAGCAGGATTAGGGATTGCGTATGCTAAACATAGCCTCTGCTACTAGGGTCATAATACTGGCCATAAGTGTACAAAACATAGATATCCCTAAATCGGGTATTAACATTTATAGCCTATCATGCAATGCAACACACATGGAAAACTAATACAGCCCTAGCATGCTAGTATGCACCACATGATTAATAATAAAATCCTATCTTGAAAGATAGACATGAAAATATGGTATTCTATAGATATTAACCACAAATAAATATATGGATAACTCTAAATATTTATAATGGTTAATAGCAACTACAAAGTAATAGAATCATACAAGCATGCCTGCAACATTATTAACAACTAACACTATAAAGGACTAACTCATGCAAAAAGAATATATAAACATGGCATTGCTTGACCTAGGGTTTAGGATCAGTAACAAACAATTCTATAAACATGTTTGGGTTAGGTTCTAAAATATTAAAACATACCCCAACCAATTCTAATATAAAAACTATACAAAATAATTAAAATATACCCTAGCTATTGAAGTGAAGCTCACATAAACCTACAAACCAGCTCTAAACATGAAATATATGTGTTTAAAAAGAGGCATATATTCATTTAATAAAAACCCTAGGAACAGCCCAAGTCACCCAATTCAAATATTTTGAATTGGATCCATTCTAATCAATATATATCTAAAAGACATCCTAATATAATTGCAATATTTACCAAGCACGGATCCATCAAATGTAACCTCAAATCTACAACTACAGAGGATACATAAGTATCTCAACAAAAATAAAATACTAAAACAAAGAATAATCTTATATAAAACTGTTCAAATAATGCTGAAAAGAACCACTAAACATTTAGACACTATCTAGAAATGTGTTTAAAATAAAATAAGAATATAGAGCAGTTCCTACACATGCTAGTATGCTAGGAAAAGTAAATTATATTCAAAAATATGAACACAGATCAAACTACATTGAATTTGGTCAAACACGGCCCAAACTGGGTCTTTTTATTTTAGTTTGAAATCTAGCCCAAATATTTAAAATCTAACCACACCAAGGTGTTCAGGGGGTTGAAACAAGCCTATTAGGGGTCCTTGCCGGTTGCGGTGATTGCCGGAATAAGTGCTCGCTGGAGACGAGGAAGATGACAGGAGATTTTGCTCGGTTTCGGTCTTAGGGTGCACAATTCACCAAATTTATTGATGGAAAATGTTTTGTGGGCAGCAAGGATGCTTCCGCGAAAAATAATTGAAGAGTTGCTCATTGAGCGCGAGGAAATCATGAGGGGAAGTGTTCACCGGAGTTGAGGAAGAGGATGCAAATTCGGTTAATGTAGTCAATGAAGCTCGCGATAACTTGAGGGGTTGAATCCACAACATCGTGTAAATGTCCCAGCAGCAAGGAATCGGATGGATGTGTACCGAGATGGCTAGTCGGAGCTCTTGCCGGTGTTGAGGAAGGTGGCGGCGCTCAAGGTGTATGGGGTGGCGGTGGTGAGGGGAAAAGGAGAGGAAGAGGAGGGGAAGAAGGGAGATATATAGCCAGGGTTAGGGTAGGAGGTGTGGAAGCTGTCGGGATGGGAAGAGGCGGCGGTGCACAGCATCTCCGCTAGTAATGATCGCGTTAACGGCTGGTGGTGGCGGCACCCATTGCCTGCGCTAGTGTGCGTTGTTGGGCTGGCGTGGCCCGCTGGCACAGTGCGTGGGCAGGTGCAGCTGGCTGGGCCGGCCCAGGTGAGGAGAGTTGGGGGAGGCGATTGGGCCAAAGCGGGGGCAGGAGTGGACTGGGCTGTTGGCCCAGGAGGGAGAGAAGGGTGGCTTGTGGGAAGAGAGGAGGAGATGGTGGGCTGCGTCCCGGGAAGGGAGGAAGGATTTTTTTGAATTAAAGTTCAAACTTGGTTCTAAAAAATTATGATAAAATTTCAATAAATCAATTTGAATATAAGGAATGCAATAAAAATATTCAGAGAGAAATACCAAAATAATATTGAAATGAAAAATCATAACTCCCAAATTAATTCAAACCTTGACTTAATTTGAAATAAAAACCAGATAAAATATAACACTTTGGATTACATTTTGTAACACCTTTTGCTTTAGAAAAAAATTAAAACCCATGAAGTTGATGATGTTATAGCAACCCTAGCCATCAAAATGAGGATGGGTGATCCACACTTTTTTTCCCCCTCAATGTTATGGATGATCAATCCTAGTTGTACGCTATTTGAACACATGACGAGAAGTTGACATCAGTCCCCAAGATGCAACGATTTGGATGACACGTTAACTCTGTCAGGATTAATGCACCAATCCAAACAGGTGTTTCTCAATCGTCCAGAGCGGCAAGGGGCTACTGTTGTGGGAAGGGTTACCACCCCACCTGAATCGATGCATACCTAGGTGACATCCCAACATCATGTCTATTCTGTTAAAATATTTGATATCTGTGCTATGGTGTTGGTTAACAGGACACGACGCGAATTGTAATGGCGAATCACGCAGTGATATCAAGCATCACATACAAGGCTCAGGACTGTCAACGATGTCAAGTGCCGTCGACAAGACCCCGAGTTGACAAGACATGCATCGCAATGATGGGTCGCGCTGCTAAGAAGACTCGCATGGTGATGACAGGTCGCGCTACGATGACAGGTCACGCTTCTAAGAAGACTCGTATCGCGATGATGGGTCGTATTGTGAAGAATACCTAAGCCATATGCTAAGGTATATTCTATAGGGGTAGGGTGGAAATAACTATAATGTCCTGGGTGAAACTATAAGCCTAACGTAAAATTGTAAACTGCCTATGGGTAAAGATGTAAATGAATACCACTACCCCTCCTTCCCTATAAATAGGGAGATACCCCTCTCATTTGGGGGGATTGGATCTCTTGAGGAGAGAAATCAATACATGCGTGCCTGTTGTCTCTCACTTTGTTACATGTATCATCATCGTTATGTCCGCTGTAGCCGTGCGCAAACGAGTTGCCTCGTTTCGTTCCCGAGCATCTTGCTTGGCTGCAGAACCAAACCAGGGTGCCACAAATATAATGTCTATGATTATACCAATGACACTGTAGATGTGGTAGTTATCTTTCAAAGTTTCACTCGTGCTGTCTTTCTTTCCTGTTTTTTTGAAAACAAGAAAAATAAATGATTCTGGATGAAGCATAGTACGAATAAAATTAGGGTTACCTGACATATTGGCACTTTTGAGGAGACGGAAGGTCATTAATTTTCATTTTACTTATGAGTGAATCATCTGATTCCATTATGCAATCTCTAACGCCGTGTGCAATTTCCAGCATACTGCTTTGGTACATCTCGATAAGGACACATCATGCTTTGGTGTTTTTGATGGACATGGATGTAAGGTTACTAACAAAGACCGGTGCCTTTTCATTGTTCACGATCTTTTCCACATCATACCGAAATGCTTTTAATTCCACTTATTCTGTACTATAATTTTCTTTGCAAGATGATATTAACAGTAATTTTCTTTGCATACATACTTCTGTATCATTGTCAGGGCAAAGTAGAAGGAAAGGAAAAGGAACAGAAACGCTGAGAAGATTGACATTGCAACTTCAAAATCAAGGATGTTCCGGAGGATAAGGGAAGGAAAAAAAGGATGATGGCGCAAGTTATTTGATGCTTTTATACAGAAACTCGGATTGAAAAAAGATTTTGCTCATCTACGATGAAAGTTGTATGATGCTTCTACAAATTTTTAGTTTAAAAGTTCCTATTGTGCAGTGTTAAAAGTGTTTCTGCCACCCATTTACCGTAAAAAAAAACCCTACTCGAAAAGGAAAATAATAAAGCAGTGAAAGAGAATACACAGTGAAAATAAAAAAACCAGAAAAATCGCCTAGGAAAAAGTCAGGAAAACCGGAAGTCAAACCGGGAGCAGTAGCTACTCTCTCCCGCGGGACACTCTCATAGTGACGCGTGTCCTACAGGGAGGGTGCCCGTTAGTTAACTCCGTTAGGGGTGCCCTCTAGCTAGTCCGTCCCTTGATTGTAACCCTACATGATTATAAGTAATGAAAGCTCTTGGTTCAAAAAAAAGAAGAGGAATTGACAAAATTCGAGTTTGGATTTGCGAGTCCAGCAGGTAAACATATGATGTCGAAAAGTTTCAAGTTCTGAGTCCAAAACTGGAGTTGCTCTTATATGGGCTACAGCATGCAAGTCTGCTGCAGGGACAATGTATCTTCTAAGCCCAGTAGGCTTCAAAGTCGAGCCCACTCGAGCGCATTCTGTACCTTGTTTAATTTCCCCATAATGCAGCCCATTATATAGTTGGTAATATTATGAGATCCAAATACTCCAACACTAATGAAGCACTTGACGTTTCGTTACTCGCCATATAAAAAAATTACCTAGTTGCCTAGTGAGTTATTTTTGTGTAGGGTGTAAAAAGCTTGAATCAGGTTGAGTAATCGAAGATGTGCGATTGTAAAATTAAGTAGAATAGCGTGGTCAAAAAAATGAAGTACAAAAGACATTCAAACAAAATTACAAAACATCCCAATTAAGTATGTAATGGTGGTGATATGGACACGTGCAAAATCAAAAATTTGCCAGGTACGCGGGTTGCAAAACATTGTTAGGTCAGTGCAATGGCTTTTTTGTCTAACTTTCTTTGACGAACAATTACCAATTAATTTTAAAATTCAGCACTTTGTCCATGGCCGGATTTAGGTATACCAAAATCGATGTGCACTTCATCATGATTGGTGCCAGCGTTAAGAAATTTCTCTTTAAGCCAATGTCCATATCACAAAATTATAGTTCAAGTGACATTATTCCAATCTTCTCACGGCCATTATTATCACATACTACCTATGAGAGCACTTATACGGGACCTATTGAGATCTTGCTGTTGTACTACGACCTTTAGAAAAACTAAACTAGTACCGCCTGTTACAGACCCATCGGCCATACCGGACGTCTGGAAAGCGCGCATTTGCATATAGTTATAATGAATTGAACAAATATATAACAGTGGATCAGTATAGATTGGAAACAAACTAAGAAGTCCTCGGCTCCTAGCTCCGGTAACTTTCAAAAATATGGTTTTTCCTGACTTCACATTGGTGGTAGGGTGTCAATTCTAGTGATACGGTACTACGTCTTACGTGGTACCATTCTTTAAAATTGAAGTTAAAAAAATATTTGCACACTCACGATATATGATTGATAATACAAGAAGCCACAATTAAACCATACCACGGGAAACCCATTAAATCATACCACGGGAAACCCATTAAGAACCGGAAACCACTTAAACAGCCTACGACTTGTAGGATAACATTTGTAGGATAACTGCAATGCAACATAAATTAAGCTGGTATATAAGCAAATCCTTTCCAAAAACATTGTGACTGTCACACTCATCTTTGCTAGAAGCCTTACGTGGTGCATGCTTAGTGAACACAGCCTGTCCATATTTTACCACTTGGCTTTAAGCATACACAAAGTGTGCCGATGAACCATTGACATATCAAATATCAATGTGCTATATTTCATGATTATGTAGCTTGCTGCCTTTTCTGACCTTTAGGTGGTTCTTATGTTTCAACGTTGTAATAAATTTGTATGATGCAAAGACCAGGGGAGATATCTCTTTTATTATTAAAAAAACTTAGACATAATACATTATTTTATTTTATTATTAAAAAACTTAGACATAATACATTATTAAAAATATTAATAGAATAATGTTAAAATTTTGAATTTTGTGTTGCATGGCAGTATCTCATTTTCAAGAACCAAAATTGAGTCACTCTATCTCTCTCTCTCTCTCTCTTTCTTGTATGGCGAGGGGGACTTGGTGAGGCTCGTGGGCAACCAATATTTGTGGAGGGAGGCCGAGGTGACATGGAAGGGTGGCCGTCGGGCCACGGGAACAGTCTAAGGCAGCAGACAAGGCACATGGAGCTATGGCGTTGTGATGATGGTCTAGCAACAGTGGCAAAGGAAACAGGCAATGTGGAAGAGGAGGGAAGAGGGGAGTTTCCCACAGCTCGAGTTGTGGCTGGAGAGGGCTGCAGTGATACCGTTTGCTAGCAGCTCTCTTTGTCAATAACTTTAAGACATATGATTCAATTAGGAATTTGAAACTAAAATAGGATAAATTGGCAACCTGTTCATTTAGACGGGCTATTGTAGGTGATAAATTGGTGCAATGGGCCAATTTAATTGGCCGCATTGCTCATGTTCAACTTAATGAAGATAGACATCTTCAAGTGGCATAAGCACTCGTCTGGCACTTATTCCGCACAGTCTATGTATGCCGCATTAATGGATACTCCATGTATTTTTCGGCATAAGATTATATGGAAGTTAAAGATCCCTTTGAAAATCTCAATTTTTATGTGGTTCCTTTGTTGGGGTGAAACTTTAACAAAGGACAACTTAGCTAAACGACAATGGCAAGGAAGCAAAAAATGTTACTTTTATGATCAAGATGAAACAATCATGTATTTGTTCTTACACTGCCCACTAGCACGTTTAGTTTGGAGAATGGTGTAGTTGGCTTTTAATTTGCCGCCACCAACAAGCATCCCTAGTATGTTCGGCAATTGGCTACTGGGTCTAAGCACATCTCTACGAGCTCGCACATTAGTTGGTGTCTGTGCTCTTTGTTGGTCTCTTTGGCGATGCAGGAATGATTTTGTTTTTGACAAAAAAATATCTTGATTTTTTACAGGTTATTCACATGACCACGCACTGGCTCCGTTCGTGGTCCCTACTATCCAGATCGATAGATCAGGATGCCATGGTACTGGGTGCAGCCGCTTGGAAACGGTAGCACGGGACTTCTCTGCCCGATTTGGATGGCAGCATAGCAATAGAATATGTGACGGCTGAGTGCTTTACCTTTTTGTGGTCTATATTCTCTTGTGTGAACTTTTGATGTACTAGACTCAGAACTTATTTTGGCTCTCAATAATATTTTGGCTGCGTGCATCTTATGATGCAGAGGGGGGTGCAACCTCCTTCATCTAAAAAAAATTGGCAACCTGTTTGCCGGTCTAGTGTGACACACTTACTATCCCCAAGTAAAAGCAGTGTTGGGTCTCCACCGCATGCAAAGCTACGTGAAGGCCAAGAAGGTTCATGCTCCAACCCCTCCTTGTCACTTCAAACACTCAATGACCTACTGTTTTTTAGCAAGAATAGTGTTGTACTTGGATGGTTAGTGAAAATAGTTGTACCCTTATCCACCAGTGATTGATAAAACCCTACGTCGTTTAGCTCCCTCTATGTCTCATCAAGGTGAAACTTTCAACTCGCGAGTCTAATCTTCAGTAGGCATCGTATAAGTGCGTGTCTATGGTGGTGTGAGTATCTGCGAGTTTATTGGGTGTTTATAAAGAAAATGACTCACTATACTCAAAGGATTAATACATAATCAAGATTTAGCCTTATCTTGATTTTATTCAAGCTCAGCCATTGGTTCCCACCAACTATGCAGTCAGGAAAAAAATTGTTGGTTTGAGAACTGCAAGTTCATTTGGCGTAATTAAAGCTCATGATAACACAGTGCTTCAGAAAATATTATCACCTGGCCGGCAATAACGAGCAACAACAATATCATAGAATGGCATTGCCCATTTGTATCATCCGCTAATGGTTTTGATACCAAAACCGAGGGCACCCATTTTTGCACCAGTTACCGCTACTTAGAGTACAATATGTACTAGCTACCAGCCTATTTTTAGTTATTGTAGTTAACACAATATACATATAGTGCAATGAACATCTTGCTGCCGTAAGCAAATCCTTTTTCCAAAAGTCCATTCTAACTAACTACTTCGACAATTTGCTTTGTCATGTGTGTGATCATGCATCTTATAATTAATAAGAGTCATACTCCATATGCACATATACTAACTAACTAATGCTACTTCCACGTTTGATAAAGTTTGACGTAGTTTGTACAACAGCAGCCAATCGTGCATTGCACAACAGCTTTCCACGTAATGTGATTTTAAAACACATTGACCATAATATATTTGAAGAGATGGATGGGGTTTGGACGGCAGATACATGCATGCACTTGCTGTACGCGTTGAGACAAAAAAATAGTATTATATTGGCACTTTAGCACTAAAGCATAAGCATTAGCAAATGAGAGAGAGAAAAGGTAATTAAAATGCTATTTGCACAAATAATATGCGTGTCAGATAAACAGGAGAGGTGCCAAGTGGAGAGTACACTAGGAGTCAAAAAAGACGGGAAGACTGGATGATTGTATCACAGAAAGTTAAGAGCTAGCTAGCCCGCGCCCTAATTCATGTAGAGTTCCCTTTTGCAGATTTGACTTGTGAAAGGGGCACGTTTTGTTAAAAGTTCACTGAATTTACATCAGGTTCTTTTTATTGGGAACTTGTCTTAGTGACTTGTCAGGTTTTGTTATTCGTCAAAATTTTATTAGTGTTTCAGAAAGGACAGGATTTGTAATTCCTGTTATTGGTGGAAATAATGCTTCTGTTTTGAGGGGAAAGTAAAAGTAATGCCACTTGCAAGTACGATCCAGTGCTCCCGAAGAATCATCTGTCTCACAGATACATATGACAACATCCACTACATATTGGAATTTGCAAGTTGCTCAAGAGTCAATGCTGGTCTTCCATTGTAAATTGAAATACGTATATATATACCAGGCTACATGCATCACTGAATTATCTGCTGAGACCTAACCCAAAGTGCTGGTGACATCAAACTTTGTGCATGCGAACATCAAAATCTTCATGGAAGACATGCAAAAAACAATCGCTCAACTTGCAACTGGAAAATTCATCCACTGCGTCATCAACTTAAAGCTGTTTCAGATTAAAAGCTTCTTTCTAGGAGCAGTCCAGTACTACAGCACAGTGATTTTCTGTAGCGCGTCCCCTGTCCTGTAATATAAAAGCTTCTTGAAGGAGCAATTCAGTACTACAGCGTAGTGATTTTCAGTAGCACTCCTGCCCTTAAGTATCATATTACCTGTTTAACTTGAGTTTCTTTGTGACTTAAAGTATAGCATTTCTGAGTTAAACCTTTTACATAAAGTGAAAACAAAAGAATAAACAGGTGCTAGAATGTAGACTAGACTGTTGTTAACTTCTTTGGACCGTAGGGTGTTACACTCTCCCTGTATATGTGGATAATGCAATACTCTAAGAATAGTCACGCTTAGCAGTTAAGCAGTGTATATAGCGCAATACTCTGTCGCATTTACTGATAAAATGAGAAATGTGTTATTTAACCCTCTTGAGATTAAGTCGTTTCCAAAGCCTTCCGAAGATGCGTAACTGGGCGCTTGATTATTTTTATGTACCTTCTACGCAATGTTTACACATTGCTTTGATATCCAGGAGACACTTTAAAATGACCAACCAGAGCCACTACGAACGTTTGCTCTCTCTTTATTCGAGATTAGTTTCATGTTCTAAGAAGGGCCAATTCTTTGAGTAGATATAACAACCCCGAGCTGATCAGTACCAAACAGGATAACCTATCTTATGTACATTAGTAAAGTTATTTACACTAATGCACAAGGAATGCTTTTCTTTGTTTACAGTATCCTGTTTTAAGAAGACTGCGAAAGCACCATTTACCAATAAGAGTGCCCGTGTTCTGTTCCTTCTATCTGACCTTAACATTGCTTTCGGCTTAGTGGGACAAGAAAGCAACGAAACTAGTAGATGTGAAAACCTGAAATTAACCAGGGGCTTTCTCCGTTAATAAGGGAAGTCAAACGCACCTAACTAAAGAGTGTCCAACCTTCATATCCATTTCATTTATTCATTTTATATAAATGGAAAAAAATGAAACTAAAATCAAGCCAAAAGTTTAATAATTAAATATTGCTCATTCTACTCCCTTCATTTCAAAATAGATGTCTTTTTAGAGTTAGGCATAAGAATCAAGAGCGTGAGTAAAATGTCAACATTGCCCTTCAATCATTTCTATGTATATCTATTTTTTCTTTCCAAGATAATAAGTGTCAGTATTACTTGTACTACTTCTACGAGTAATTAGCTCTTTTTTCTATGACATTGATGAAAGACAAAATAGGAACACAATGACTAAAACTGCATTGGAAATGTAAAAGCATAGGTATTTTGGTAAAATTTAAGATCTTGAAAGGACATTTATTTTTAAATAGAGAAGTATTTCACTATATATATCGTTAGTCACAGGAGTCTACATTTCAGAAGCTGTCCATTGGGTTAACTAATAATATAGTTTATTGTAGTAGTACGTTAGATGTTGGGCAGTGGTTGTAGTGTGTCCTTCAATATAGGTAGGTATTTATGGCTAGCTCTTACTAATTTTTTCTTTAAATTTAGTGTTTTCTTGGTCCATGCACGTGGTGGACCGTGGATGGTAATAGCGTAAAGAAGGGAATACATGCATTAATTATTTCTTCTTGCCATTAGTATTAAAATCTGTAATCAATATTTTATAACTTGACCACCAGTCTGCACAAAAGAAAACTAGATCTATCAAATGAAATTTAGAACATTAGACTTTCAAAATAAATATACACTTCTACAATTAATATTATATTATGTTTACTTCTTTACACATAATGTCAATAAAATTATTGTCAAATATGTCTGTTGAAACATGTCTGACGTGGTAAAAAAATGACAAGTAAAACAGAATGAAGAAATTACTTTATATATGTATATTTAGGGAATTCTGTACTGGCATTAGTTGATCATATCAATAATTGTGGTCCAGGATTCATCTTGTAAGAAAAACTTATTTGCCCCTCTATTATATGGGAATCTTAAGCTTGTTTCCTGGCGAGTTAGAGGCTCCGTTTGGAGGCTTTTCAAAATGACTCATCTATTTCTATTTTGGATGTAGTAGTTAGTTTATATCATATTTATTTAGATATAACAACATAATTCTAATAGCATTATTATAAATTTCTCTAACTAACTAGATTTTATGGTTCATCACATCACAGTTTCAGCAACCACAAATTAGCTTTAAAAACATTATAATTTGCGTTAACTCTCTAAATCTTGAAACTAAATCCGATCAGATGCTTTTGACCTTCATTATACCTAAAAGAGCAATTTTATATATAACGTTGACATACAAAAATTTTATTTCTGAAATTCTTCCTTAGTATCACATCGTTAATTTCATTCGGATGCTTTAAGACGCATTCATGTGTTCAAACAGAAGGTCCCTAATTTTTTCATAATGAACTTAAAGGAAGAAACAATATTTTCGATCTAGTAGACATACTTTTGGCAAGTACCCACAAAATGAGCTCACTTGATCCACTTGCTCACTACTCCTTGTCACTACATGCTTGCAAAGCCACTCCACTCCTATAAATATAGCTCCAAGTTGCTCACATTCCCATCAAAGCAATTACTCACAGTATCACACACACAAGCCCATTAACCATATTTCTCCCTCAAAACTTGCTTGAAATGGCTTCTCCACGCGTGGTAATGGTGATCTTCTTCATGGTCCTCTTGGCATCATCGTCACCGTCATTCCTTGCACAGGCTAGAATGATGCCAAGTGACCATGCACAGGCACATGACAAGAAGAGTAGTGCTATCACTATCCCTACAGCAACCACTGCTGCTGCTGCTGCTGCTGCTGCTGCTGCATCGCCTCAAGATTTGTTACAAGGAGTAGCAGCACCGTCACTGCCGGCGGCAACCGACATCGTCGACCGTCCCGACAGCGCCGGCTGGGTGACGCAGGGGTCAGTGCCCAGCCCCGGCATCGGACATCATGCATAGATGTGATCCTTTGCTATTACGTACGTACGTACATTACATGTATGTTGCCATAGACACATGTGAAGCTAGCTTAATCAGATAACTAAGCCAGGTATGTAGTATATGGTGATCAACAGATGCATAGTACATTTGTTCTTTCTGGTCATAGCCTCATAGGCCTGGAAATGTATACTTTTAATTATTGGTACAATTAAAAAGTGGTAACCATGAGTTGGACTTAGTGCTACATATAAAAATTAATTTTTCAATTGTGATGAGATGGCCAATGTATGTTTACAAAAGCGACCTGAAGAGATCGGATTGGATCGCTGTGCTGGAAATGATCTCTCCATGTGGCGCCACTATTGCTTTCCTTGTTGGATATTTATTGGACCACTTAAACTACTCTGTATCAATCTTATGTTACTATGCCTAAGTATATTGTGTTTCGTGCATTGCACTATTGTTGGCGTTCGTAGTGCATGCTTGACCTGGCGCCACGTTTTGCACTGTTACTGGCTAGCTAGCGACGTGCGCAAGTGATGACATCGTACGTTATTATGACTTCCGTTCCAGCGTGGAGCTAGCTGCCATACTCCTATACCCTTTTGGTTCCAAAAAGAAAATGGGAAAATCATGGAGTAATAGAGCAAGCTAATACCGTAAGAATTAACTCCCATATGATGAACACAACTCACACCACAAAGTGATAACCACATGGCTAGGTACAAAAGAGTTCACAAGCTATAATAGCAATTGCAATCAATTAACACAGCCTGCGACTAAACCGCTATCTATGGGTAGTGAAGAACTCCTAGACTACACAATCTAATGTATGTGAAGGCGCAAGCACCATACTCTGCACTTTCTCCTTGCGTTGAAGCATAGATTAAGTACGGAGCCAATTGATAGCCATAAGATAACCTGTAAATTATTAGAATTTTTTTTATCAAAGACAATATTATTGCACATAACTATATTAACCAACAATAGCCGTTGCACCAACCAACATAATAGATCAATTATCCTTCCTCCTCTCCCTACCTAAACATATTAGATGTACCGGCCGGTGGGGGAACATTCAAAACAACATGAACTATGCTCCACACTAGTTTAGCAAACGGGCAATCAAAAAGTAAATATAGGATAGTCTCTTCACTATTACAAACAGCAGTTGAAATTTCTATTCCACTTTCTTTTATGCAAATTATCCTTAGTCAATACCATTCTTCTACGTAGGTATATACCATAAGAAAATATTTATCTTCAGCGGCACTTTGGCTTTTCAAAGACACTGGTTTGTAGGAGTAGAACAAAATTGCCTAAAGTCTTTCGGACCTAAGTTGCACAAGAGCAACTCTTGAGACCAAGCTAAATGGATGATATAAACTGTTTCAACAAAATATATTTCTATTGACCATTTTAATACTTTACGATTTTAATGCGTTTGACAAATATGCTACGTACAGTGGAAATTGTGGTTATATTATTTCAAGAGCGGGGGACAATATGTAAAGCAAAATTTATTCTGTTTTGAATGCGTTTATCATCTTGCTATTATTAATTTTTTGTATGCCTGCATGCGTGGCAGGCACTACAAATATGGCCGCCATGCAAGCACTGTGACAGCCGAATAAGCGCATGTGTCCAGCGAGGTGCACGCGCTAATATGCCCATCAGTTCAGTTAGAATTTTAGGGGAAGGTGCCAAAAATTTCACGAAGTTGATCTCTGTCTCCAAAAAAAAGAAAGAGACGAAGTCAACTTCTTTGATCACTTCATTCTTATATAGATATTAGTAGTCCACACGACGAAGATTTCGCCTACAGATTTTTATCATAATATGCTAAGGTAAACAATAAAAAGTATACTGAAAAGGGTACTAGAAGACAAATATAATTAAATTATTTTACATATTTTAATACGTATATACTAACAGTCGAAGTTACAAAAGGCTCTACACGGAACTAACCACTGAAAATGTTCCGATCCTGGGAGCAGCTACTCCCAGTTGAAGACGATCGCACCTGAAAATATTCTAGAATTCAGAAATAAATCACAGAGCTATATTATGGAACCGCGACCTATACTTAGAAATCGAGAGTATACGACAATTATTTGGCCCTTAAGGGTTGTTTCGCAACGGTAGTACATTGAGAATAGAAAATCAAGAGCGCGTAATTGCAAGGTTGTTGCTCCATAACCCAACCCAGCGGACCGGTGATACGCAGAATGCCTTTTCGCCTTGCTGCCTCCCTCTCCAATCGCCTCCCCGCTCTTCCCCAATATGAATCCGCACAACACTTCGTTTCATCCGCCACTGAATCATACCATGAATCCCTCTCCCAACAAGCTCTCATAATCAATCAGGTTCCTATTGCTCATGCAAACTTGGATGATATCTTACGCTAGTCACACACCACTTACGGTAACTAGACTACACAAAATGCTTAAAAAATCATTAATCAATCTCCTATGAACCTTGCTGCTCAATAAATTAATCTTTCCTCTCAAGCAATGGCAATCATTACATTACTTTGCAAATAAAAGACATTCTACCTAAAATCCAGACATTTGTTTGGCACCAGCTAACTCAATCCCTTGTCGTTGCTGTGTGAAGACACAGAAGAGTCACCACTATCTCTAAATCCTGCGCTCATTGTAACTCGCCTGAAATGGATGACCATTTATTTTTTCTTCTATCCCTATGCTAAAGCAGTCCGGCTCACCTCTCATTTAGGTTTCAAGAGTGACAATGATCGTCTTCAACATTGCAATAGCGCTGAGATACTTCATAACTTACTTACAAGGGTGAATTCTCAATCTGACACAGAATATGTCCTATATTTAATTTGGCATCTTTGAAAATCTAGATACGATCACAGATTCCAAAATATAGATACAAAGGTTCCATCTGTCATCTACCTCAAATGCTACAATTGCTACTTGCAATGACTTATACAAACAGGATAGCGACATTGAGTAAAAACATTACCATCAATAACAGCACAATGGTTCCCCATATTATTACTCTACACTCGTCTACCTCTAAATGCTTCACTGATGCTTCCTTTAGAAGCCTAATGTCACATGGCTGGGCGTCCATGTCTCTATTACCTCCCCTCAAATCACTGCTAATGTCAACATCTAGGCTATTTTTAATGTATGTTCTTCTCATATGTGTGCCGAGGCCATTAGCTTCCTCTTGGGAATGTTTCTTGTCAATTTTTTAAGGTAGAAAATTTCTACTTCATTGTGGACAACCAGGTATTTGTACATGTAGTGATGTCTCTTTTTCCAGTTCCATCTCCACACTAGGGACTACGTCCTATCATCATGAAGATCAAGGAGCTCCTGACCAACCTCCCGTCCATTGCACACAATATCCCGAGACAGAAACGACATTGCAGATGCTCTAGCTAAAGCGGCTCTAATGCAAGAAAAACTCCCAAGTACCTCTTCTTGCAATAATCGTGCTCATACTTGTCTTTGTAATATGCTCCAGAGGCTTTCAGAGTTTTCTCACTCTAATTCAAACTATCTTGAAAGCCTCAAAATCCGTAATATTCAATGCTTTACAAATGATTGAATGGCCACAAGGCCTTTTCCTTAAAAAAAACCGAATCCACTTTTGTACTTTCATCCGTTTCTTTTTATAAGGATTATTTTGGTAAGGTGTGGGGATAAAGGACGAAATCAAGAGAATAGTAGAGAAAAATGACCCTCGTATCCATAGTGTTTATATCTTGAAATAAGAGAGAGAATAGTTAGTATGTGGGTTTATCCATAAATGCCAAAGAGAGAGAATAACTGTGGGTAAAAAGAGAAAAACCAGGAAGGAAACAAAAGGAAAAAAATGTATTTTTCTCCTCTGAACGTTTTATGGTGCTCACTTTACCGCTAAAACTTAGGCTTACTTAACCCTCTGATCTAGTTTTAATGGTCCACTTAACCCCATACACCGAGATTGCGGCTGGCGTGTCTGGGTGGGCATGCCTTATTCGTCGCTTCAGCGAATTTATTTGCACATAGGCTGCCACGTCAACTGATTATGCACGCGTGCCTGCCACGTTACCTTCTTCCTCCTCACCGGCCACCTCCCCTCTCTCTCTCTCTCCTCCGTCTCCTCCCCACCTCACCTGTTCTGCGTTCTGCACATCGTCTAGTCCGAGACGCCTCTACAGCCGGTCATGGGAGCAAGCACCCACAACAACGCGCGCTGGTCAGCGGTACAGCTGCCAACAAGACAGTGGGCGGCAGCGGCGACTACCTTCACCACTACCTATGCTTGCGCATCCCCGTGTCGCCTCATAAAGATCTCAAAAAGTCTCCCATTTTCTCGTGCTAGCGTTCCGGAGATTTCCTACTCACCAACGCGAGATCAGATTGGGTTCGTGATAAAAGCTCAGATGGGTGAAGTCTAGGCGTGATTTCATCCGTTTGGAATACCTTGCGCAATTGTTTCTTGTCCAATCGTTTTTCTTTTGAAGCAACTTAATTATTATCCGATTGTTTCTTCTGTTCCTTTGATTGACCTTGCATCGTGTTGTTTCCAAGATATCTCCCAAAAAATTACCTTATTTTAACCCCCTTGTAATTAAAGTCTCCAGATCCAATTCGTAGTCCCTTTTCTTTCGTCCCAATTCTGGACCAGTTCTAAAACGTGGAGATGGTGGAGGGGAGAGTGAGGGAGGTGAGGACAAAGAAGGTGAGCGTCGGCCGCTGCGTCTTCATCGGCTTCAGCACCGGCAGCGTCGGCCTCGTGTCCTTCGTCCTCGCCGCAAAGCCCATCGGCCCCTCCCGCCGCGGTGCCGTTGCATGTCCACCTTCCACTTCGTAAGCAGCAATGGCAAGAAGCTACTCGGCATCGGCACAATGCTTATCAGTGGCGTCTTATGCACCGAAGTCCCTTCTGCTCTTCTCCTTCCCGATCTCTTCCCGCCACCTCTCCCACATAAGCAACCTAAGTGGCGACGAGGATTGTAAAACCTCTTTTTGGATGGCCGCAATCCCGGCTTAAGGTGCTAAGTGGACCATTAGAAATAGATTAAAAGGTTAAATGAGTCTAAATTTTGTTTAGAGGTAAAATAAGAACCATAAATAGGTTAGTGAAGAAAAAATGGACTTTTTCTGAAACGAAAATAGACCGATCGGCAAACATGAGAGGCTTCTTTACGTAGTAAGGAATTAGAACAACCCTTTGGACTGTCAAATCCATGTCAATCGAAAGATATTGGATATTGGATCTTTACTGATCAATGAGAAGACAAACTTATTGCCTTCGTTTAAAAAAAAAGATATTGGATCTAAACTTCATTGCACTATCCAAACCAACCGGTCTTCGCAGAAATCTTGTAGCAGATCGAGAAACAGAGAGCCTGTGTGAAACAGCATGTGCCTGAAATAGCGAAGTGCCCCTCTTTTGTATGATGAAGGAAAGAAAAGCAAAATGTGTTCACCGCCAACCGAATGAGGGGGAGCAGAAGCAGAGGGAGGCACGTTAATGCACGGCCGAAAGTCCCATGAGTTGCACGCTTACGCTCTTGCGGCGGTGGTCGTCATGCTTGCACTGATGCCCCCTTCTCCCCATGTATGATGACGAGGGCGTTTGCTCGGTCGCACAAGGACCTGAAGAAGCTTCCACGCGCCACGCTTTCGTGGCCTCTCGGCCGCCTAAGCGCACATTATTTTGCCCCCATGATCGTGCTACACGTGGCATGCACTTCGCTCGCCAACCTCTTGCGATCCTCTCCTATAAATACGTACATGCCCAACCTGCTAACGTTCTCATCGCAGGTACTCACACACATCGGCACATAACTAGAGACCCATCTCTCTCTCGTACGTACGTGACTGCTATATACGTATTGCCGATTGCAAGCCTGCAACCATCCTAGCCTTCATCACAACTCTATTTTCAGCTAGCATTGCCATGGCTTCCTTAGAAACAACCGTGATCCTGTTCGTGCTACTCTTTGCGGCATCACCGTCCATGGTACATGCTAGGATGGTGCCAAGTGACCCGGCACAAGTGCACGTTAAGGATACTACTGCTAGCCATATTGCTGCCACTGCGACGACGACATCATCTCAAGGTTCTCTACAAGGAGTAGCACTCATGGCGCCGCCCATGCCGCTGCCGACGCCGGTCGGCAAGCCAGAGATTGCCGTCGCCGAGCGTTCGGGGACGATGGCCCAGCTTGAGGGGTCGGTGCCGAGCCCCGGTATCGGCCATTAATTAATTCTTCACGGTCTGCAATATATCCCAAAGCTAGATATAGCTGCTCCTGCTGTAGGTATATAGATATACGTAGTCGAGAAATGTATGTATTCATGCAATTCGTTCGTGTGATATAGACTTGGCTTGTCATCCCTGACATATATAGGTTTTCAGGAGAGATAACGTACTCACAAGACAGTTGTACCGTTTCTTAATCTTGTGTGCTTCATTCAGAAATATATATAAAGATCCCTCTTTTGTCATAACAAGTTGTACCGGAGCTTTTTCAAGGTAAACATAATGATGGTCATTTTCTATTCCTTTAATTGGAGGAACTCTAGAGGCACAGAGGTGTGCTTAACTGCCTATGCATAGATCCCGGTGTATATCTGAGGGAGGTATGTCATTCTAGCATATTGCACATTAACCAAAGATAGTATTCTTATCGAATGGCAAAATGAGAGCAACAGTACTTAACTCCAACGTTTATGTGCACTTGCCCTACAAGTGGTAATATAAGTTAAGTGTATAAATGTTACTCCAATCGTCTTAACTTAGAAAAACTGTCATCGTAGTCACTGAAAAATGCCAGTGCCATACGTCACTAAAACTCTCGAGATTACCATTTTGGGGCAATTGCTCTTACAACACTATATTTGGAACGCTTGGCAAACGTATCAATGTCAGTCCACTACTACCAAAATCATTTGTACAGACGGTTCGAAACACCCGTGCGGGACGATTTTTCGAACCGTCTGTATGAAAGAATCTGTACAAATACAAGAGTACAGACGGTTCCCAAGTAGAACCGTCTGCACTAATCGAATATCACAGACGGTTCTAGTTGGGAGTCATCTGCACAAATTATTTGAACAATACATTGAGAATGTTTCTACAGACGGTTCTGGATACAGAGCCATCTGTACAAACACTTTTGAGGTGCTATTCAAAGCATTTGTGCAGACGGCTCTATGAGTAGAACTGTCTGTCGCGCGGCAGCAGTGCGGCAGGACAACGGTGCTGCAGCTACTGCCGCGGCAGTGGAAACCGCCGTTTCTGCTGCCGCGGCAGCAGTGCGGCAGGGCGACGGTGATGCAGCTGCTGTCGCGGCAGCAGTGAGGTAGTGCGTATAGTCATTGATCTCAAACTTTTTCATTCATAAGCAAACATTAAACGTCATTCTCAACCACAAAGTCATTCAGAAGCAGTAACTCATCCGTAATCACATTAATTAAACGTCATTCTCGAACACAAAGTTCACAAGCAGTAACCTATTAACCGTTTTTCAGGTGCAAATTTTGAGGGGTATGGAATTCTCCGGCGTCCTTCAACAGCTGGGATAGTAGAAAACCTATTAACCGTTTTTGAACATACCGGACCTCGTCACTCTGGAGCTCATCTGTAGGAAACTTAAATGTCTGCAGAAGGAAACTAAAACAGGTTAGGCAGAACGTCAGAACGATGAAAAATATAACTGAATATGGTGTAATGACACTAACCTCCGGATCTACCGCACTAGAGCTAACGATCTGCAACATATATGTCGCGACATAGTATCCACAGAGGTTGGTGCCCGGCGGCTGGTTGTGGCACTGCAGAAATCACGATTACGTGCAGGGTAATTTTAGTTTTATCGAATACATACTAGAACGTGCGAGGTCATTATTCATGGGCGAGGGAGGAATTATTACCGGGAAATGAAATCGGTGGGTCGGTTCAGTTTTTTTGTTTTTACAGGCCCCCCCTTGGAAACGTACATCTTTAACGCCCCGTTGAGCACCCTCGTCAAACTTGCGTGACTCTCGAGTGGGTAGTCCCTGGAGTCGAAGTACACGACATGTTGACGTTGTGGGTCGATACAAACGAGCATCCAGTGGAAGTCGTAGGTGTACGATAGAAGAATGAGGCGCTTAGTACAGAGAATGAGCATGGCCTCCGTGATGTAATCCTCGACCTCCTTCGGCTTGTATTGGACCATTGTAGATATGACCACTTGTGGATCGAAGAATCCGATATTACGATTTTCTGTCCTAGCCTTTTGAATCATATGTCTACACATAAGAGTAATGTTATTGAAAGAGTGTATCAATGAGTTAGGTAGTTCACTTAGCATAAACCGTGATTCAGAACACTTACAGTGTCCAGCACCTTAACAGGCTGACATCGAGGGCGTCGTGACGGTATAGGTTGGATAAATCCTTGAACTCGACGGTGAAGGTTCCAGGTGGATGGAGGAAATGTTGCCGCTCGAACCTGGCGCCGATATTTTGAGGAAGCTCTCTCTCCTCGTTGGACCTCTTCATATCTCTCCCTAATATTAAAGGACGGACGATTTCTTCGTCCGTCCGTCACACCACCCACCCACCCCCCCCGCCCCCGCCCCCGCCCCGACCCCGGACGCCCCCGCCGCCGCCGCCGCCAGCCCGGCGATGGCCTCCTCCTCCACCGCCTCCTCCTCCGCTGCCCAAATGGGGCTCGGCCTCGGCCTAGGGTTAGGCGCCATGGGCGGCCTCGGCCTCCTCCTCCCCGCCGACCGCGACCGTGACCCGGAGCCCGAGCCCTGCCCCCCGCCTAGGGCCGTCCTGCGGCTCCGCGGCGCCGTGCAGCACTACGAGTGGGGCAGCCGCGGGGAGGCCTCCCTCGTCGCGCGCCTTGCCGGAGGAGGGGAAGGGGCTGGGGCCGACCACGACCGCCCCTGCGCCGAGCTCTGGATGGGCACCCACCCGGCCGCCCTGTCATCGGAGGACCTCGTCGAAGCGGCCGAGGCGCGCGTACGCCGGGAGGAGGCGGGGTGCCGCGGCGGCGAGGCACGGCGCAGCGGAGCTAAGCAGGAGCTGCGCCCAGATGGACTGGGCCCGCGCGAAGTCCCCGGCCTCCGCGCGCGCGACCATGACGGCCACGGCGGCGGCGTCGGCATCCGGCGGGGCGGTTCTTGGAAGGGGCACGGCGCGCCGCGGCGGCGCCTGTGTGCGCGTCGAGGAAGACGGGACGGCGAGGCGCGCGTGGTGCTCCGGCAGGAGGAGGTGGCAGAGGCGAGTGGCGTGGAGAGGAGGAGAAGCGGAGGAAGGCGGCGGACGTGGCGGGAGGAGGGAACTCATCTCATCGTCTCAAGGAGCCATCGCTTCTCTGGTGAAGGGAATGGGGAACTCTGAGGTGGCTCAAAACTAAATAAGAGCATGCACTCCTATGAGCAAAGTCTTTTTCGAAACCCAGATGAATATTCATAGAACATTTGGAATAGTAGTTCTCGAAGAAAAGAATTTGTAACGTAAGAATTTTGTAGGAATTTTAAAAGAGACGGTTCTAATCAGGGGATTAAGAAAAAATCGCACGTTCTAATCAGGGTCCTTCACGAACTGGCAGTAATCGTACTTGGCATTTTAATTCTATTTGCAGAATTAGTATGGTGACAGAGATGATAAAACCAACTGAAATCTCAATCCTCTTGCAACATTTCACATGTATATCTGGAGCAGTAGAGTTTAGGATAAGAGGCAAATTGACAATCATGTTTCCCATTTGCTCATAGCATTGGCATCTGAGACAACAAACTGCAAACCAAGTTGGCCCGTAGACCAACCTTTGAACATCCAACCAAACGACACAACACCCGAAGCCAACCCTCGGAGGACCATCAGGAGAGCATTACATTAATCAATCGCAAATTCACATCAAAATACATCTGTTACACTGTTAAGGTGGACTACTCAACGAAAATAGACAAGAAAATGGTCAATAGTACAGTAATAAGAAGACAATAGAACACAATCCCGCGACAAGCAGAAGAAAAGCTCTCACGCAAATAGTACAGGAAACGGAAAATAGGAAACGAAAGAGGAAGGTCAGGCTTGATCAAACAAGCTGAACACTACAAATGCCTTCCTCTTTTCCCATTCGGGTGCGGGGAGGAGAGCTGGGCCAACGGCCCAGCACGAGGGAGAGGGAAGATTAGGTTTTGCATTTTTATTTTTCTGTTTTCTTCTCTTTTGAAATTTGCACCAATTCAAACGATTTTGCAAACCAAGTTTTCTCCGTGGCGGCACGGCGGCGACGCACGCGACCCGGTGCAGGTTCCAGGAGGGCGGGGAGGATCACGAGGTGGCGGTGCGCGCGTGCGGCGGCGGCAGGGGCGGGGCGGAGGGGGAGGTGCGGGTGAGCATCGACGGGGAGGAGGTGGCGGGGGTGCGGCGGGTGGGGTGGGGATTCCGGGGCAACCGTGCGGCCGTGCTGGCCGACGGGGAGGTGGTTGACGTCATGTGGGACGTGCACGACTGGTGGTTCGGTCGCGGCGGCGCGGGGGCGCAGTTCATGGTGCGGGTGAGGGCCGAGAAGGAGGGGAGGCTGTGGATGGCCGACCAGCCGGCAGCGGCGCCGCCCGGGCTATGGCCTTTCTCCCGTTGCAACGCACGGGCACATTTGCTAGTAAAACTCATGCACAATCTGAGCTGCCCAACCGAGTCGTTCTAACTCCGTCCGCGTCACTAGTGGTTGCCTTTCCGTGTAGACTCTTATCTCGGGTTCTTCTTGTACCTCTCTGCCCTTGGCCAAATTTTTGGTATTTCTGGTGGCCCTACGCTGAGCTTGTGGAGTCGACTTAGCGGGCTGTTGCCAAGATTTGCTGCACCGCTGAGATTGTGCCGAAGTGGATTTAACCTTTGGCGGAGGATCACGGAATGAGAAATCTTTACCATCACGTACCGGAGACAGCGGCCGTGCAGGAGGTGGAGGGGCAACCAGGGAAATGTACTTCTTCGGCCACTGGATGAACGTGTTAACGGCCTGCCCCAGTATCATGATGTAATCCTCCAGGGGTATAGGAAGTAGGTAGGACGACATATTCGCGTGCACCATGTCCACTGTCACCTTCGCGTTACATCTAGTGCTTCGGGATCGATAACCTTCTGAGAGATTATGTTGAAGAAGTAACACAACCTAATGATTGTGTCTCGGAGATAGCTCGGCTGGATATTTCGGATTGCAATAGGAATCATCTGTGTCATCAAAACATAGCAATCATGGGACTTCATGCCAACTAATTTCAGATCTTCCATCGAAACAAGTTTCGAGATGTTGGCGGAGTAACCGGATGGAACTTTCGCCCCTTTCAAGCACCGGCACAGATTGGTCCGCTCGGACTTTTTTAGGTTATAGCAGGCCGGAGGAAGCCTCGTTCTGCCTTTTTGGGAGGGCTCAGGTGCCAACTCGGGCCTGATATTCATGTCAACCAAGTCGAGACGTGTGTTGAGTCCGTCCTTCGTCTTCCCCGGAATATTAAGTAACAGACCAATCAAGCTATCACACACATTCTTCTCTACATGCATGATGTTGATGCAGTGGCAAACTTGAAGGTGCCGCCAATACGGTAACTCCCAAAATATTGATTTCTTCTTCCACATGTCGCTGGCCTTCACTTTTTTACCACTCTTTCCAAGGACAACATTAATATCCTTAACCATATTGTACACCTCTTGCCCGCTGTAATGCCTTGGAAATAAACCTCTTTTCCTCGTCCCGTCAAAATGTTCCTTCATATTGCGGTACGGGTGATTCCTGTTAAGGAACTTACGGTGGTGCATGAACACCGTTTTACGGGAGTGGGGCAGCCACCTACTCGCAGTACCATCTAAGCACTGAGGGCAAGCCTTGTTTGGTTCTTTACTCTGGCCCGAAAGGTTACGCAAGGCAGGCAAATCATTGACCGTGCAGAACAACATGGCGTGTAGGGTGAAATTCTCCTGTTTGTACGCATCCCATACCTGCGCCCCTTCGTTCTACAGTGTTTTCAGATCTTCCACCAAAGGTCTTAGGTATACGTCAATATCATTCCCAGGTTGCTTCAGCCTTTGGATAAGCAGCGACATCATGATGTACTTCCGCTTCATACACAGTCAAGGTGGTAGGTTGCACATACTGAGAGCAACTGGCCAAGCACTGTGCCGGCTGCTCATGTTGCCGAAAGGATTCATTCCATCCATGCTCAATGCAAACCTTATATTCCTCGGTTCTGCCCCGAAGTCTTGGAAGATCATGTTGATGTTTCTCCACTGCGCGGAATCGGCGGGGTATCTTAGCTTTCCATCTTCCTTACGGTCCTCCAAGTGCCAGCACAACAATTTGGCCTCTTTTGGATTCGAAAAGAGACACTTCAGACGCGGAATTACAAACAGATACCACACCACCTTAACGGGAATTTCTTTCTTCTGCTCAATGAAAGACTCGTCGTCGTCTGACTGACTCTTACGCTTGTAACGAGATGCTTTGCACATTGGACATGAACGCAAGTTTGATAATTCATTACAGTACAGGATACAGTCGTTCCGACATGCATGTATCCTTTCTACCTCCATCCCCAATGGACAAACAACCTGCTTTGCTCGGTATGTGTTTTTGGGCAGCTCGTTTCCATCCGGGAGCATCTCGATAGGAGACCTAAGAGCGCCGTGAAACTCTTGTCTGACCACCCATAGCTTGCTTTCAATTTAAACAGCTCGAGCACGGATGAGAGCTTTGTGTATTTCGGCTTGCAACCCGGGAACAAAGGTTTTTCGGAGTCCTCAATCAAGCACATGAACTTCTTGAAGTCTCTTTCAGTATTAAAGTTCACGTCAGCATCGCGCAGCATTTGATCCAACCTATCATCATCCTTTGCACCACCACAATCATCGTCTGTACCTACTTCCTCCACGCGGCCACAATCATCGTCTGCACCTACTTCCTCGTCATCTTCTATCCCTTCGGTGACTTCATGTAATACCCAAAGTCGATAAGCAGGTTTTTCCTCGCATCCATGCATACATGGCATCATCATCACCACATCTTGTTTAAACTTAGTTGTATATCGATTTAATTTTATAGAATATGTTAATATTTCATCCTCGGTGGGTAGTTGTTGCAAACACCAATCAACATATTTGAAATTATATAACATGTTAATATCTCATCCTCGGTGGATACGTTAACAAACACCAATCAATTTATTTGAAGTGTCGAACTTCGATAAAAACCCTAGCAAGGGGTGGGGGTCAGTGCACCCGTCGATGAATTCCCCTAGTAACTGTCTCCCTCCTAACCTCTCTCCCTTCCCCCAAGGTTGCCCCAAAGGTCACATAAAATCATAGCTCGAATAGACCCTCCGAGAGGAAACCCTAAAGCGTCAAGGAAACTAGGGTTTGAGAAAAAGGGGTCCAGATGTCGATGAAACTTTGTTAAACTTGAGGAATAGACTTGAATAGTGAAAAATGAGATCCATGACAAGTTTCACAATTTTTGGGGAATCCCAAGACCTAACCCTAGCTCAAAGCGACGAATTAGGTCCAAACTAGGTTTGAACTGGAACCTCACCTAAACCAGCCCCAAATTGAGCCAAAATTCTACAGTAGCTTGCAAATAAAGTTTAGAATGTCCTGCCAAAATTTGAGAATTTTTGAATCAATATTTATACATAAAATGACGCTTATATCTTCTCTGTAGTATATAATAAGAAAAGAGAAAGAAATAAATAAAAAAGAAAAAGGGGCCGAGCCAACTGGGCCGCCCTAGGCCGGCCCATTCCCCCGCCGCGCGCGCGCGGGCGCCTGCCGCGCCCACTGACGTGCGGGTCCGCCCCGTCAGCGCCTTCCCTCCCCCCTGCCGCTCCGCGGGGCCCGCGTGTCAGCTCGCCCCCGCCACGTCGCCGCCGCCCGCTGGCGGAGGTGGGCGGCGCCCGTCCCGACCGGCCCTCCGCCCGACTGGCCGCCGCCCTACTTAAAGCCGCCCCGACCGCAGCGCGCTCCCCGCTCGCCCTTGTCCGAGAAACCCTAGCCCCCCCCTTGCTTCTTTCTCCCAGCACCGAGCTCCCCTTCGCCGCTTCTTCTCCGGCGCCGGTGCCAACTCCGGTGAAGGATTCCCGCGGCTCCAGTACCCCTCCACCCTCTCTGCTTCGTTCCCGAGCTGCCCCTCCATTGCTCTAATCCTTTTTCCCCCTCCATTTCTCAGATCGGCCACTGGAGGACCTCCCCGTCGTCGCCACCGAAGCTCGCCGCTCCTCACCTCGTCGCCAGCCTCGCCCGACCCCCTCCGTCGCCCCCGAGGAGCCCTCGAAGCTTGCGGTGAGCTCCCGAGCGTTTCCTACAGACCTGAGCCGCCCCCGTGCCGTGCGCCTCCTCCGGTGAGTCGCCGGCGAGAGGGCCGCCTCCGTGGGCTGCCCCTCCGGCCGGATCCGAGAGAGATGAGGGAGGTGAGAGAGAGAAAAAGAAGGGGGCCGCGTGGCCGCCTTTGATTGGGCCACGGGTACTCCCTGGGGCCCCCATGTCAGCCGGTTAGGGTTAGAGGGGTAGATCCATGGTAAGTTTGCCCCGGGTACGCGTAGGAATTTTGGATCGGATGCGGGTAGGTTTCGGGTGCACTTAGTGTTTTAGAGTGGGCCGAGACAGGAAAGTTAGGTTTAGGGTTTAAATTCCATTTTTGGACAGAAATTCAAATGACCATATCTTTCAAACCATGAATCCAAATTGGACAAATTTTATATTGCTGGAAACCTTGTAAAAATATCTACACTATGGCTGAATCAAAACTTAATTTTGGATACATGCACAGCATATTATATGGGGTAGAAGTTTTGTTGTCGTCGAGGGTCGATGCACCCTAGGGTCGCGAGCGTAACACCAATTTCGACGAGTTATATAGTTTTGGAATTCTTGTAAGATATCCTATAACTTGGCTAGAACCAAACTTTAATCTCCACACTTGGAATTGAACATCGTAGAAAAATAGCTGTTTAACCCCTCTGCGTATATGAACCCTCGGGCAATCATGTTTATACCTATACTCATAATCTCAATGCATGCGATTCCAATTGTTTAGGCTTAGTCTTCAGAACCTTTTCAATGTCCTCGACAACCCTAGGATTTAACAACCCATTCCAACTAAAACATGGCTAACCTTAAATCCCCACACATAACATGAAATGTCATGCATGCATGTTTAGTATTACACATAATCTTTGCAAGATAAACTTAAGCCATGAAAGTAATCAAAGCTCCTCAGCATCAATTGATCCCTGTAGGAACATGCATCTAGCCTCATCTATTCAGCACGCATACATGCTGAGTCTTATGGTTCTTTACCGTTTATTTTCCGGTGTTCGGGTTAAACGCAACAGAAGGTGAAGAGGAAGACCACTCGGCTTACGACGACACGCAAGAGCTAGATCCTAGCACTCAAGGCAAGCAGAGCTTGTTGCATTGCACTCTTAATATTGTTCGTATAATCCTGATTGTGTGCTTTATTCCTTTGAGTATTGTTGTATAACTAGCATGCTAGGGAATGTGATTGGAATTGGTCAGAATCGATGGTTGGTTGGAGTATGATATGTCGTATGTCAGTGGTGGTCCCAAACCAAAATTTCTAAGTCAACTGGAACATTGATAATAAGTGAGATGGGAGAGCCGAGGGTGGGTGCACGATGGATAAGGTGGTATTTATTGAAGTGATGAGGCGAACCCGGTGCATGAAGTTTTTGAGTGTGATAATCGCCATACCACCGGAGGTGACTTCATCGTGCACTTTTCCCTTTCCACGCGAGGACGTTAGCGACAATCGACGCTTTGGTGTTGATGGACGGGCCTACCCCTTGGAGGCTAGCTACCTCAAGGGAGTGAGGCATCCATATCACCTTAGGAATCGAGGTGTCGGTAACGGTCCGAGAGAGTAAAGAATAAAGAGCTATGATGGATGGGCTAGATTTGGAAATGTGTGGTATATTGATTTTGGAAATGGATCAAGAGAGATCTTAATGTGAAATGACTGTGGATCTGGATGGTGATCTTGGATTGGATTCATATGGGAAAGAGATATCGGATTGTGGGTAGTAATACTTGTGATGTTATTTAAAGTTCGATGATCCTTTCTTATGTATATTGTTACTCTGAGAAGCATCATGTTTACTTATTGTTGTACTAGTATGAGTAGGACATTTAATCAAGCACGGATAAGTCTTGCGAGTACATTCGTACTCACCCAGGTTACCCCTGGAGCTTGCAGGTGAGCCGGTGGTTGAAGATTATTTTGACGATGCATGAAATTGATGTTTCCTCGATTAGTTAGTCGATCTATGGGATAGGTCGTAGCTTTTGTTCAGCGGCCGCTAAGCCGCTGTGGGACTCAATTATTTTGCTTCCGCTGTTGTTAAGTTTCTCCGTACTCGGATATGTTTCCGGTGATAACCGACTGATGTAATATGTTGTCCCATCGTGGACTGTTAGTAGTAATATCGTACTGTAGAGCTTTGTGATGATATCCGAGTTGTTAATTCAGGCTGCCCCTGCACCGTGCGTGTATGATATGAAGTGTATGGGTATGCCGTGAAGGGCCGAGGCCGTACCATCTTCTACTGAGTCGAGCAGGTGTTGGTTGAGTGACCCGCTGGCTGAGATGCTGTGCCGGCCAGGCAGGGTGTGGGCGTGTTCTACCGGGCTTTCGAGCGACCCACTAACTTCCGAGCTAGGTTAGGGTGTGGGTAGAATCACCGGGCTCCTCCGACCTTGTTTGTCGTAGTAGGATTCGGGAACGACTCTGAGTCTTCACCGGATTACGGAATCGTATGTGGTTTTGGGAAACTTGGTCGCTTCCGGCCGGCTCGCAGGTGGCGGGTGTCGGATCGCTCTACCTCGGTGCGTACGGCGCAGGTACCGTGCCACCGGGCGGACGAGTCCTTCGGTCCTTGGCGACTTCGCGTTCCTCTAATCATATGTGGATTCCGGGTCCGTGACACTTCAGGTAATTCGACGATGCGAACGTCGTCGTGTAACATGTTCTGCTCCTCACCATGTTTGGTCCAACACGTGTAGTCCGGTTTGAAGCGCCTAATAATCAAATGCGCTTGGATTTGTAGGGCTGAGTTCTGTCCGAGAAATGATCTCTCATTTCTACAGTCGCAACAAGGACAATATATAAATTGAACACCCTTCTTCAACCTATCCTCCTCGGCAGCTGTCAGAAAATTCGCCACACCATCAAGGTACCGTTGGTTCGTACGAGAACCGTACATCCACCCCCGATCCATCTTGCAACACGGGCTGCAGAATGAGTAAATTACTGTTAAATTGACCTAATAAAACAAAGATACCTAGCTTTTCATAAAAAAAGGAGCTGCCAAGGTAATGTTCATGTAATAACATATATTATTTTTCAAGCTAGCATGATTTTTGTAAAAATCATACTTATATTTTTGGGTTTAAGGGCATTTTGGTCATTTTCAAAATTTTACATCACTGTGACATGAAAAAAGTTATACCATAAAATTCTATAGATTAAATGATGAATTTACAAAAAAGAATCATCTCATTTCAAGTTCGTATGAATTTTCTATGATATTTAAAAGTTTAAAGCATCTTTAGCATTTTCTTGCTTTTTCTCAGAAAATTAAAAATATGAAAAACTTTTGTTACTCAGCTTAACTTAGCCAGTGAGCATGACAAGAGGGGTCCTCTGTCATATTAAATTTTCTTTTTCTTTTTTCCTTCTCTCTATGACACATGGGTCCCACATTTCTTTTCTTTTTCTTTTCTTTTTCCCAACTAGTTGAATGTGGCACAGAGCGCGATCGAGCTAGCTAGCTACCGATCATTCACGATCATCCAGCATGGAATCAAGGGGGGAAGGGCATGGAAAAGTTTTGTGTCTCACCGTGGAGCTATAGGAAGAGTCGGCCGACGCTGGGGAGGCCGGAGATGACGGCGGGACGGCGAGCAAGGCTTGCAGTGCCCCGAGCTTGATTCCTTCTAGCACGAGGTTCACCGGCTCTTCCTAGTCCGGCTGCGTGTGCGGGCAGCTCGAGAGGAGATCAGGAAGAGGGCCGGCGACAATGGGGATAGCGGTGAATCGAGCTGGGAGTGAGCTTATAGCTATTGGTACAGACGGCTCCAAGTCGGGAACCGTCTGTACAAATATCACAGACGGTTACTGTGCCATTGGCGAACAAGCGGGACGACACAGTACAGACGGCTCGCAACAGGAACCATCCGTACTAATATTACAGACGGTTCGCGTTTGGAGCCGTCGGTGATAGTTTTTGTGATTTTTTTTAGGGATAGTTTTTGTGATTTTTGGAGATCGAACAATCGGAAAAGAATTTACACGGTACGCTAATATTTGAACAGAACACGGAAGGCTAATATAGGCTAATATTAATTGAAGTAGTAGTAATATTAATACAAAGTACTACTAATTTTTACAAAGTACTAGTAATTAGTGCACTAATTCTTGTGCAAAAAAAACTATCTAATATAGTCTGCGCCTCTTGCTGGGTGGGGCCGAATGCGCCGTCGTCGCCGTAGAGGCCGTGTCGTCGCCGTCACCGCCGTCACTGTCGTCATCGTCATTGTCGGTGTTGGTGTTGTCCCAGCCGTAATCATCGTCGGTGGTGTCCTCCCAACCGTCCTCGGTGCAGTACCCATGGGTGGCGGTGCCGGCACCTTGCTGATCGTCATCGTCGCCATCGTCGGTGTCATCGTCATCATCATCGTCGTCGTCCTGGGTATCGTCGTCGTCGTCGTTGACCTCCTCGGCCTCCTCCTCCGACATCCACCAATCGGCGTCGTCGGAGCTCGATGGTCGACTCCAATCGGTGGACCGATTAGTCTCCTCGTTGGAGGAGAGCACATTCTTCGCCGGTGAGTCCTCGCCCGACGATTAGTTGGATGGCCAACTAATTGGCGATGGCGGAGGAGAGAAGTGGGCAGGAGGGAATGGATTGGGCGGAGGCCGGTGGAAGCAGAGTACTTAATACAGAGAGACGGAGGGAGTGAAGCGACGTGAAGAGGAATATGAAGCGACGCGCGCGAAACAAAGCGGCAGTTCCGAAGGTTGAAGACGAAACGGCAAACTAAAAATATCTAGCACAGACGGTTCCGAGTATAGTACAGGCGGTTCCCAAAGTACAGACGGCTCCCAACTGGTGCCGTCTGTACTAATATCGCAGACGGTCCCAGTTGGGAGCCGTCTGTACTGGGAGGGCTAGTACAGACGGTTCCCAACTGGTACTGTCTGTTCTAATATCATAGACGGTCCCAGTTGGGAGCCGTCTGTACTGGGAGGGATAGTACAGACGGTTCCCAACTGGTACCGTCTGTTCTAATATCACAGACGGTCCCAGTTGGGAGCCGTCTGTACTGGCAGGGATAGTACAGGCGGTTCCCAACTGGTACCGTCTGTAATAATATCACAGACGGTTCCAGTTGGGAACCGTTTGTGATATCATTCACAGTACAGTCGATCCCTGTTGGGAACCGTCTGTGATATTTGTACAGATAGTTCCTCATACGAACCGTCTGTACTGTAGTGTCCCGCTTGTGCGCCATCGTTGGTAGTCATTTTCTCAGACGGTTCGCGTTTGGAACTGTCTGTGATAAGAACTGTACAAACAGTTCCGAGTAGCTATCTGTACAGGTGGTGTCCCGTTAAATGGAATCTGTAGTAGTGGTCTCCCGTTTCCCACGTACAACAGTAGCAGTGAATAGGTTCTCACTGTTGCTTCGTACGTATGGCATTCCATTCATGTTTCCCTTCACGGGTTCATCTCATCGTCGTGCAGGTTAGTCTTACAGATACAGTTGCTACTCGTTGCCGGATGCCTGGTATCTACTACATCTGGCCATATCCATCATGGTTTTGGCCCAGGTTCACCACCGGATTTGTCAGCTAGCTCATTCTTCTCGATTCCACATAGATCCATTGCAGGATTTGCTACTAATTGTTGCCGAATCCCCTGGACTCAAACTAGAGTCACTGCTGCTACAGGACACGAGGAGGGGACGTGGGGAGCTGGCGTGCGAGGAAAGAGGCGCATGAAGTGGGGTCGATGGGGGTGGCAACTTGGAGTGCGGGGAGCTAGGTTACGGTGAGACAGGACACGACGGAAGAAGGATGAGGTGGAAGGAGATATGTTACTGAGAGATCTAATCTAGGTCGTTTGTGAGAATTTCAAAGTTCTGGATTAGCGAAGTAGGATGAAGTGCTAGGAAGAACAGTGATGGAGTCCTATTCGACGATCCTACTTCTATTCGGTGCTATTGCGGGGATTGTGAGATAAACAATGGTATGTTTGCCAGGTGTTTCAAAAAAAAGTGATATTTGGATAATTTTCCCTAGCTAATACCTCCTCATTGTTAGAATAATTAGCAATAAACAATAAAGCAGTATAACCCTTTTCCCTTTGCAGCTCTTGCAGTTCTTGGCCTACTGGCCAGTTTCACCACACACGAAATAATATTTGTCGCATTTGTTTATCTTATTAAAATTGGTGGTTTGACTGACCTCGTTTTTTTCTTTGAACTTAACATGACCGAGCTATTGTACCACATTGGCACTGGATTTTCCTTTGCCCACCTCTGCTTGCACATCTTTGGCCTAAGTTTTGTCCTCAACATCAAGAGATGCGATCAGATTTCAACATAAACCTCTTGTCTCTTATGCTTTAGAGACGTGGCAAAGTTTTTCAATGAAGGAAGCAACTTAGTAATAATGCCCCGCCACAAACTTTGTCGGGTCATGTGCACTAAAGGAGTTCGAGTTCCTTCACAACAAATTCTATTTCACGAGCTTTCTCGACTCCAGAACAGTTATTAACCATTTTGTAATCATGATATTGGTTCATAACATGCAATTCACTATCTGCCTTCGTTGCACCGCATTTAGATTCAAGTGCATCCCATAATTTTTGTGTCTCTCATGTGCATAAACACATTGCAAAGGCAGTCCACAAATATGCTAAGAATGACACCCACAAAGAGTAAGGGTCCCTTCAGGTTTGCTCCAGGCGGTCTCCGAGAGATTGGTAAGTTCGATTAATCCGATGTCTTCTTCGAATATGCTGTTGTGCTTCCAGTTCGCTAACGGTCCGTACGTTGTGCCGTTTATGTTGCAGAGGCAGCTATCCCAGCAGCCCGCCAGCTCCCAGGAATCCGTCCAGAGCCAGAGGTGGGAAGACCATCTCTCACAGGCTCTAGGGACGAAGGAGAAGACAGGGCGTGTCCCGGGGGTCGGGAGCGGCGCTATCTGGGACGCAGTGTTTCCCCAGGACCGCGAGGCTGCCCGCCAGAGGAGGAGAGGAAGGCAAACATCTCTAATGCAGGAGATGATAAGGGCAGCCGAGGAGGCTGGCAAGAAGGCGGCCCAAGAATTCTTAGCGTCTAGAGGCTACGATGCGTCTCGGCCACCTGTCCATCCTCATGGACATCAGGGCGCCTATCCGGCTGGATGGAGCAGCTGCGCCTCAGCCTCCGACAATGCCCCCGAGTTGCCAAGTGCCGTCGAAGACATCGCTGTAAGCTTCGTCGCCACCATGAATCAATTAATTAATAGAATTGTGCAGATAACAATGCTCTAATTCGACACAATGTTTGTTACGCAGGACCCCACGAAATGCCACCTCACAATCCCTTTGCCTGGCGTGAAGAAGACGGTTGCACACGGCCTTGTCTTCCCAACGGCGGAGGGCGCGACATGCCACAACGTTGCAGTACCTCCCCACATGGCGAGGGTGCAGGTGGACCGCGTCGTCGCCGAGTTCAGTGACGTCACAGTCCCATGTTGCCCCTGAAGAGGATGTCACGAAGCTGGGAGACTGCAAAGGGTACTACATCCTGTGGCCGAAGAGCCAGATAACTATCCTCGGGGTGTCATCTCCTGGTACGTCAACGATCCCCTCTCCATCAGCCGGAGCCGGCCTGTCTCTGCTCGGCGTGTGCAGGACGCCGCCTGAGTTCGATGAAGCACACGACGTCGATCTTGGCGGGCAGCAGCACACGACGATCCTTCCGTCCGAGGAGGAGGAGCCGCCCCGTGAGAAGTGCACCAAGCATCGCCATGACCCGAGCGCAGCGGAAAAGAAGATCTTATCTCCAAGCACGCTCAATGCAGCGGTGGGCGAAGCGTTGACGGGAGGCAAGAGGGCCTCCTCTCCGGATCCGGAGAGGAAAAGAAAAAGACCACACAGGCGGGGCGGCACCGCTGCGAAGGAGGCAAGCAAGGACAGCAAGAAGAAGGCCTTATCCTTCCAGACATCTGCCGAAGCCAAGAAAATGCCTCGACGAATAGTGTACGAGGCAGGTGAGCCCTTGCTCCCAGATGATGAGGTGCAGAGGTTGCCCACGCAGATGAAAATGCTCCATGACACGATCGTGATGAGGGCACGGAATCGGGATGATTATGTGCAACACTTTAAGGTCGAGGTGCCTAAAGATTATGGTTTCTTCCTTGACAGACACCACGACACCTTCGACATCAATTTTGAAGATATCTTTATGTTGTTTCAACCTCTTCCGGCTCGACACCATGCTCGTCGGGCTATGAGCGCTTTACCAAGCTCAAGAGTCGAGGCGTCTGCGCAGCTGCGCTTTTGGAATAATCGATCCGGTACTCATGAACGAGTACTATATAGCAGAAGCGAAGCAGGTCCTAACAGATTATATCACCGCCTCATTGATATACCATAAGGATAAGGACTACTTGCTCATGCCATACAACCCCCCGTAAGTTACTTACTAGCGTTCCTAGTTTGCTGTTCTTAATCACGTATCCCCGTCTGTTTATATTCCTTTGTTACCTTTTACGCAGCGACCACTGGATCCTCATCATCATCGACAAGTCTTCCAGATTCATATACTATTTTGATTCCCAAAGAAGTGCCAACCGGGACTTCTCAGGAATTAAGCAAGTTCTGGAAGACGCCTTTTGGGAATACAACTTGCGGGGGGGAGGAGCAGAGAGCAAGAGCAAGAAGCTGACCCACAAATTCAACTTCCCTTGCAGGCAACAGCCGGAAAATAGTGTTACATGTGGGTATTACGTCTGCACTCACATGGACTCCTTCGTCATGTCCCAGAACCCTCAGTGGAGCCGGGACCAGTTCAATAACTTCATACACGACCTAGCGGAGGAAAAGTACAACTGGAGGAAGGACTTTGCCCGCATCCAGAAGACTTTCGCGTACGTCATCAACAACGACGTCATCCGGCCAAGCGGAGATTTCTACGCGGGAGTCCAATTACCCCCTTCCCGCCGCCCTGCAAGTACTAGCGAAGCGTCGTAGACGTAGATTAGTAGGGCTACTGAGAATAAACATTGTTAAATGCAATTGTTTGTCGTTTTAATTCGTTGTAAACTTGTTTTTATATGTGTATTTACTATTTGTGATATTAATTTGGTATATGTGATTCGTATTTCTGATATTAAATGTTACATATGCTTAATATTTGACATATTAATTGCTGTATAATATTCATATTGCGTTTCCAGAAAATAATTTAAAAAAAAAGTGTGATCATACTTTCACTGACGGGCACATAAACGTGCACGTCAGTGGAAATATATCATCGCTGACGGGCGAGGTATCACTGACCGTCAGTGAAAGGTGTTATCAGGATGTTTCCACGCGCCCTGAACTACATCTCTGCTGACGGGCAAGTTGGGCCCGTCAGTAAAAGTTCACAACTACTGACGGGCACATAAACGTGCCCGTCAGTGAAATTGTATCATCGCCGACGGGCCTAGTACAATTGCCCGTCAGTGAAAGGAACAGTCAGGACGCCCTGAACCACATCTCTGCTGACGGGCTAGTTGGGCCCGTCAGTAATTGTTGACATCTACTGACGGGCTTCGTGCCCGTCAGTGAAAGTTGGACTTCCACTGACGCGACGTTAGTGACGGGCCGGAAACCCGTCAGTGAAGGGGTTTTAGTGCCCGTCAGTGAAGGGGTTTCCTGAGGTAGTGGGAGTTCGAGTTCCTTCACAACAAATTCTATTTCACGAGCTTTCTCGACTCCAGAACAGTTATTAACCATTTTGTAATCATGATATTGGTTCATAACATGCAATTCACTATCTGCCTTCGTTGCACCGCATTTAGATTCAAGTGCATCCCATAATTTTTGTGTCTCTCATGTGCATAAACACATTGCAAAGGCAGTCCACAAATATGCTAAGAATGACACCCACAAAGAGTAAGGGTCCCTTCAGGTTTGCTAGCCGCGACCCAGTACAGGCTTTAATTTGTCATCTTTTAAAATGCACTTCGGAAAACTTGTCCAGACAAAACCATCCATCGTAAAATCCAAGTGCCTAAAATAAGTTTAGTAGATGTGGTATAATTAACATTTTTAGGTTTTGATGATGACTAGTAGACAATTGTATGTGATGACCGTATCCGTATACAAATACACCACGACTATGGAGTATCCTGCCTATCCGGGAAGGAGTGTATCCTAGAGAGGGACTATATGTAGACAAGAAAACCACCTATAGGTATTCAGAACTCTTTAAACTAGGTAGTCAATCCCGATGTTTAGGGAAAGTAGAATCCTACTCGGAGATATGTCCATATCCGTTACGATATGGTGTAGTCTCTATAAAAGGACCCCAAAGTCCTCCGAAGAAGACAAGTCACTTCAGATTACACAAGCCTTTGAAGATCAATCACTTTCCGAGTAAGTAGAAGAGAAAATCGTTCTCGATAACCACCTCCGACTAGTGGTAGATCACATCTAGGACTAGACACCCCCTCTTGTACCTTGTCTCGTGATTCATATGTACCAACAGGACATAAGACTATTATCCTAAGTGAGGCCTAAACATGTACAAAATGTCTTGCCGGTAGCCTGATTTGTGGGTTATCTTACTCGGAACGATCCCCTTACTCTTTTCTCTCTCCTCCACGAACTCTGTAAGATCGGCGGTTTACCGATGTCGACAGGTTTATTTTAATTTTGAAATAATTCATGACAGTATTAATCACATAAATAATTACAATATATACTACTTACATACTAGATATGAATATAAACAATAAAGCAGTATAACCCATATCTAGACAACATATACGTCCAAATATGGTATAAAACAAATATAGTAACAATATGAACATGGTGTGGATGGTATACCTTTGGGTTAGAGATGATGGTGAAGAAACCGATAATGACGAGTCTGGGGAAGCCATCTCATAGCCGCGGATGAACTCCAAGTCAACTAGAGAAAGTAGACATACCAGCAGTCGCGCTGGGATCAAGTGACGAACAGTTCTGAAGATTTGCTCGGGTAGGATCCCAAGGACGAACGGTTCTGAAGATTTGCTATGTCAAACTTTGGTACATGCCGAGGCTTTAGGATGGAGTAACTCTGGAGGCAACTCAGCATACGAGAGGAGAAGAGAATGAGAGAGGAGAAAACTCTCTTGTTGTATTGTAAGGAGGGTGGAGATGCCCCTTATATAGGCTTGTGGGGTAGGTGGGATTCTCCCTCCATATATTGACATGTGCCGGCACACGCCCAGCGCATGCTAGCATGTGCTCCTATATAGTCTCACACACGACATATACCGATACATGGTTTGCACACGCTGATATGTGCTCCCACATAATTATGGTATTTATGATTTAGTGAAATTATTATTATGGGTTAGGTCTAAATATCTAGCACCCATTTCATAAATACATAACCCTTTATTTGAATCCTATTTTCGTATATGACCTAACATGTCCCTCTATGTGTATGATTTATCAGTTTGCAGGCGGGCTCAGTATGTTGTTTTGGAGAGATTGATGGTTTCAGTTCGCAGTTTTATTGTCGATGCAAATTTAGTTGTTTCAGCGTGCAGCTGAGTTCAATTTCGGCCATTGCATGAACCTTGCAGGTGGTTTTCACTTTGCAGTGAGCAGTTCGAGGCGGTCGATATATACTTCAACGAGGAGCTCTACAAGTTGGGATCGGAGTAGAGTGGTCATCAGGTGACGGGAGAAGTCTTCTAATTTTTGTAGATATGCTGTTTCGAATGTTCACAGAAGTTGCTTTGTGTGGCTTGTGCTTAGAATGGTCGAAATGTGAAACAGCAAAAGCGAGGGGTGCTGTGGCGAGTGGTGACGCGGGCAGAGGACGGCGGCTCGTTGGGCCAGTGAGCTGTGGCGGGCGGCACGGAATGGTGCGGGTGGTCGGCGTGGTGGAATGGTGGGGGCGCGACAGCTGAATCTCTCCCGTGGCTGCTTAGAATTTGGTCTGGCACGCTCTGGCTTGATCAGAGACGAGCTTGTTTGGTTGGACCAATTAGGCCATAATCCTAGCACGGAGGGGCATTTTAGGCCATACAAACATATAGGTTCAAATATATGCTGTGTGTATTATCTCAAAAATAAAAAGGGTTAAAAGGAACTTTCCCATTCACTTAATTAGGCCGGAGATTCCCACATTAACCGGTCAAAAAAGAGAAAAAAAAGACAGATAAGAAATGTTATAATGTATACTGCAACTCTTTTTTAAGTATGTACTCTAGAATCTAGCCACAGTGATACTTGTGCAATTCGGCTATGTCATGTAAAAAGAGGGGATATTGATTGTAATGGCATTCTTTGGAGTATTTGATGATTGCTACTGGAATTTAGCAAATTTCCTGTCATATTTTTCAACATTGGGATGAAAATCTGACAATTAGACATAAAAAATAAGTTTAGGACAGATAGAAACAAATTTAAGTTTAGTTAACCCTTACAAGATAAAAAATAACAACAAAACTACAAAAGCAAAATAAACTTTTAACATTGACTTAAAATTGCAACAAAGCTTTTTAGAATTGCTCACTGCGTACATCATACTGTACTTTTAACCTTACTACTGTGCGATCTGAGGTGAGTAGGAGATAAAAAATAATTCAGACAACTAAGATTAACAAAAAGTATCTTTTTAAAGCTGCACATTGCACTGATATGCACTACTACATAAATCATCATCACAGATGATTTTTCAAACCGTATATGAGTAAGGGTCTGTAATAACCATAATCTATCACAAACGGGTTTTTGTGATGTCCATTACAAGAGTAAAAATAAGCACCCGCCGGTGACCACCTCTGGCAGTCGGCGCCTAACTTGTGTGCTCCACCGCCATCACCCGTGCGTCGCCGTACTGTTGGCACTTGCCCCCATGCTTTTTCGCCTCCGGGGCAGCGTGGCTGCCCTCCATGGCTGACGCCTAGATCTAGTGGCAAGAGGCAGAGAAGGAGAGGCCATCTTCGTGGCTAGGCTTGACATCCCGGTGGGAGGCGTCGTGCTGCTCCACACCTACCCGGCTGCCTCTAAGCTCTTCTTTGTCACTGACAGTGGCAGCAGATGGCGAGGACGCATGGTGGCCAACGGGTAGATGTAGGAGGAGCTAGGGGAGAGCAAGTGGTTGTAGGAAGGAGGCGATGGGGTGGTTGCTGGAATTGAGGACTTGGGGCTATTCGATCGGATCGACCTAGCTAGGGTTTAGAGTGGTCGGTTATATGCAAGGTGATTGCTGGGCCTGATCGGCCAGATTGAGTCACAAACGATTTTTTCTGTGGTACAGTCAGACGGTTTTTTTTAGTAAAATCCGTCTCCGATGAATAGGTCATCACAATCGATTTTCTAAAAATCGGTTTGTGATGTGTATTCTATAAAATGTACATGATGATGTTTATGACATATAATTTTTATGAGCCGTATGTGATGAGGTGTCTTAGCAGTGATCTATCCAATTATCTAATTTTTTTTTCTCAGTCTCTTACTATATTTAAAGATATGTACAAGCGGTCAAAAGAACAAAAGAAAAGTATTACAAGTAGTGATCATACCAATCCTGAAATGGTCCTTTATACGTAAGCTTCACTCTGTGACTGACGATGGTATATATGCTTCCGAACTTCAAAGCTTGGAGGCACATTTTCAAATATTTTCCCATTTCTGACGGTCCAGATAGACCAGGTGGCCAAAATTATAATCTCCATATAGCAAGAAGCTTTGAGAGCTAGTTTTATGTTGTCTACTTGATCGAAAACCGAAATACCCCTCCTTCTCAAGGGGCTGATGAAATCCCAGCATCTCCGAGCAAAGGCGTAGTCCCAGAATAAGTGAAGTTGAGTTTCTTCAGCTTGTTCTTAGCATTAAACACAGCTGCAATCTGGGACATGAAATTTTTTCCTTTCCAGAAAATTCCTAGTGTTTACTCTGCCATGCAATAGCAGCCAAAATAATAATAATAATAACTTCGTGTTGTAACTGGCAAGAGCTTTTCCAAGCCCAGTAGAACTGAGGTGTTGTCAAACTGGTTCACACAATGCGGTAAGATTTCATGGGTGTGTAAATGTCTGGATTCCAGATATAATACCATTTGTCAGGCATGGTACAGAGGTGGTGATGATCAAGCAGATCCTGAAGTTCAATTGGCAATGCCTTTAATTAACACCAGGGGTTTAAGATTGTCCTTCCACCGAATGGACCACTTTCTCCCAACATCAGGAGGTCTAGAATCCTCATATATAAGTTCCCCGAATCCGGTTGACCCAGGGCAAGTCAGTTCTGTTATAAAAATTACTAGAACGGAAAGGCGGGCGTTGCCGCGCCCGTCCTCAAATAGTCGATAATTAATTTAAAATATTATACTATAAATTAAATGTTTTATGTATCAATAGAACAACAATGGTATTTTGAAGATTTTGATAAAGGTCACTTGAGGTATGTAAAATCCAAGACTTTCATGTCGAAACAAATTAGAGAAATTCCATTTTATACATGACAGGTCATTGTGTTAATAGTCCGAAGCAAGTATATCAGTATATAATTGCATGGAAAAAGACGTTAATGTCTTTATAACGGCACTGTGATCCAGCCGTGGGTTATGCTTTAAAGGAATCAGTAATTGATTATTTGATTTGTAATATATGCAGTAATAAAAAAAAAGCTGCTAGACAACCTACACAAATAAAAACTGACGGCTACTGGTTCTATTAAGGATAAATATTAAGGATAAACACCATGAAGAAAAACAAAAGAAAGGACTAAGTCAAGAACATCTTATGTAACTTATTAGCTCTAACCATTCTCCCTTTCTTTGCTTCCTTACAGACGCTTCACTATTTTGATCCATTCCTACATCATGACTCACCATGAACATATTTTCAATATTTCCAGGAATTGACAGGTTGTGCATAACATCTTCATGAGGGGAAAGCTGAAAGAAACATCGCAAAAGTCTCATTGGCCAGCTAGTATGCACAACAATAAAATGAAAGCTCTGTCTGCATTGCTTTGGTTTGAAGCATTCGGAAATAAAATCAGTATTTTAGACAGTGGACACCCATAAAACCAGACTATGGGCCCGACATGGATGTAGGTGCAGTCAGCCCAGCTCCGCCATGGTCTTCTGCGACAAGGCCTAGGGCTGATCTTACACACGCATGAACCCAGAAAAGAACACAGGGAAATACATAGAATAAAATATAAAGAGCAGCTGCAGTACCACCCTAATACATTAATTAATTTGTTTGTCCGTAAAAATCAAGAATTAAACTTTTGAAAACAATCATGTGAAGCTGGATGGGACAAGCAGAACAGATCAGCTATCCTTGGGGCAGGCAACAGCAGCGGCAAGTGTCCCATGTCTCACGACGATCGCAGAAACAGCAATGCTTCTCTACAATTTACCACCGTTTAGTTAAAGTTATTCGTAGTGCCACAGTTGTGGAACGCAGATCAATCAACCTAAATTTGCTTTAGTTCACCTAAGACCATGCAAAAGCTCTGCATGATGCCCAAGTAGGTGGGAAAAGAAAGATTAGATTAAAAAATTAGATAACAAACATATTTTCTATCTACCTTATAACAATAAGTATGAATAGAATAACAATTTTCCACATTGTCAAGCGCCTAGAATGACATTATGGTAATATGAAACGTATCTCAACAAATATGTTTTTCTTTGCAAAATAACATTTCACAGAAACCAAAATAATTGAGATGCTTTTACTTGCCAAGGCATGATGTTACACAAAAAATTTTAACAACAACTTAGTTAGAGAGAATTTCTGGATAGTCCAGCAAGTTTCTAAGGTAAAAAAGACTTAAGCTATCATTAAGCTACTCTAAGAGACAGCTTATGTAGGATAAGTGAGGTAAAATCAAATTCATTATGCAGCTCCTGCATGCCCCAAACAGAGTATCATGTCGGGTTAATTGGCAGCCTAGCAAATTCCATTCCAACCATAGAACAAACAATCTACTTCAGTTCACATGAGATCATGTAATAAGTTTACACAATAAATTCGGCCACCTAATTTTATCCAATCCATTTATTTTTACATCCAAAATAACACATCATAACACCAAGGCATAGTCTGCGCTATTTAGATTCATATGAGACTGCAAGTTTTACACAGATGATCTGTTTAACTGGATAGGTAAATTTCAGCATAGATAAATTATTACTTCATTTTCCAAGCTAAAGGCTCAACACTCAGCAAAAACATACCTGCGCATATCTAGCTGAGCACGTGCATAATCTGTTAGAGGAATGAATTTATGTCAAATAGTAGCTGCCATGTTTCTTATATCTTTGTGTCACAGCTCCCTCCATTCTCTCTTTTAGTTCTTGCTACTTCATTTCAAAAAAAAATCACCATTCAGGAGCCCTTTCTTGAATCTGCATCTCATTGCATGCCTTGCCAACATAGATGATTATAAGCAATTAAATTTTGGGCATCTCATATGAGTTTATACCTAACATATCTATGCTCTAACACTCTAGCTGCATCCTCTAAAAAAAATAGATCCTCTTCTAATGGCACACATCCTGATCTTAAATCGCAAGTTCATACTTCTCTGTTCTTTTTAATAATATTGTTATTCTGTTGCTTTCTTCATCAGTGAGAAATCTCTAAATATTATCGCCATGTACAACCAGCTAGTTTCTTCCACAACAACAAACTTAAATAAAGAAGAAAAAAGGCTCGAGCAAGTATTTTGTACACGAACAACACCATACTGCAGATTGATATACAAATAAAGGTACTATTGGGTGAAAAGGAACGTCGAAGATCAACATAATTATTAGCTAGCAATTTGATCAAATAACAGTACCTGGTCAAGTCTATAATACCCAAGAATGTCTATTGCATCTCTCAACTGAGCATGAACTATAACACTGGCACCTTCCACACCAGCACTATAGCCATCAACAACACACCCGCTGACAAAAAACCTAGTAACCTAGCAAGATATATGTCCAAAATTGCTAGGGTATGGTTCAAAGATCATGAGCGACGAACATAACTACTTTTTATTTTGTTTTTTGAAATCAGCCACAAAAATTGAATGTGTGAAAACACTGTTCACAAAGAAGGAACATACCAAATCAGTTCTTCCAAAAATTAAGATGTCCAGGAAAGGGGTAAAATTGCTAATTAAGCTCCCATTACATGAAATGGAATCAGCCAACTTTCCCTCTAAGCTCAATAAAATTGATCCCTGCATAGTCAATCTGTGCACTGCCAAAAGGCACTACTGCACACGAAATAGCTCCTCCCGAACCTACAATAGCAAAAAGTACAGTTAGCAATGCAGGTGCAAAACCCCCTAAATCCTAAGGGTATAGGCCACTTAAGAATAGTAGGAAATAAGACATGTCTGATTTAAAGGCTGGAGCTGACAATTTTCATGCTTCTACTCCTATACAAAAGAAATATAATACCTTGCATGCTAACGCTTCTCAAAATTGTATGCTGGAAAAGTCATAATTGTATTTCTTCATGCATAAGAAAAGGAGAAAAAATAAATTCTTGTATCTATGATACTAACTAAACCTTCTGTTATGTAGTAAATGCATAATAACATTATATATTATTACATGTATGAAACTGTGACAAAAACCCTTCCTTAGGATACTATTTGAGACAGGAACTCGAGTAAAACTTCAAAATTACCACATTCAGGGACAATAGTAGACAAACTGAATTCCTTTCTATTTTCTTTTGCAAGAAGAAAGAATGAGCTAAAAACTATAATTACCGCATTCTCAGTTGTTATAAAAAAAATTCTTAGGATGATAAACAGTACCTGAATCCTCTAGGAGCACTTACAAATTACTTTATGAAATCATTGTGCTGCATATGAGCCAAGCACAGAGGAGCCATCATGTTAATCGTATATGCTTTATCTAAGAAATAGTTATTTCTTATGTCACAATTCACTCCATATTCTGATGCAAAATCGTTTCCGCAGGCTCCTCGGTTTTGTTGGATAGTTCAACATATGAAAAACTAAGCAGCCACCCTACATGCAAAACACATAGATAAATAAGAAAAACTAAGGCTAAATATGAAGCAAAATAAGGAAAAAAGAACAAAAAGAGGCAGATCCAAAATTTAGTTCCCAAACATGAAAGAATCTGATATCAAACATATGGAATCTATATAGTGATAAGTTATAACAGGAAAAGCAAGTTATGTTTGAAAAAAAAAGGGAGCAGGAGTGTGTTTCAGATAGCAAGAGTTGGCCTAAAAAATGCTAGTTAAATCCTTCTCCTTTCAACTAAGCATCATTTCATCAATGTTGTTCTACACATACAACAATACTAATACTCAGATGTCACCACCTTGTTTGGAAATTCAAGGAAGGGAATAATACTAATACCCAGATGTCACCACCCTGCTTGGAAATTCTAGGAGGGAAATAGACAGAAGGGGAATTAGACAAAAGAAAAACTAATAATCTCACTTTGTATGATTGGCAATCAAATAATTGGTATAGGTGTAGCACCTTGATGAATTTACGGGAGGAATTGGCTGTTCAAAAGAGGCGTCATTTCTTCATGCGCATTAGCCAGCCGCTATCAAAGGAAAAGAACATAAGAGTCACAGCAATCAAAGAAAGCATTGCATAAAAAGAACATAGAACTATGTAAAATAACACAATTGTGTCTCTACCGTAAAAATAAGTAGTGTTTTGAGGAACAAAGAGGATGACACAAAAATATATGTAGTAAAAGGCTGAAAGCTATTAGAGCATTATTAGCAAAGGTGTGGCAATTGATGATTCATTACAGAAAAGAGATGTGGCATTGGTAAAAAGAATTACAGAGTAGATATTATAGTTCTATATACAAACATGAAAAAACTCATATATGTGGTTGTACCACTGATAGGATGTAAATACACTTAGGTTTCCTGCACCTAGGATCAATGCAATCAAGTTACAGCATGCACCATGAACTAAAGGCAAATATCTAGCTATGTATATCTAAGTAAATCTCAGTTAATGAGAAAAATGCAGAAGTCAAAATCAGAATGCACATAAGCATTAGTGTTCACCTTTTGCAGACTCATAAATGTGTAGCTTTCTACAATCAACTGGAAGATCCTCGTCATGAATTAGCTATAACACTGAACAAATATTAGCGCTAACCATAGGAAGATGGAAAATGTTTATGTGAAACATAGATATTTAATGCCGTAGGCACAATATAAAGAGAATGTCATGCTCCAGAAACAATAATAGAAATTCCACCTGCAATAACAAAACTAACTAAATTAACATTTGAAATGAGCATTTGGTAGAATAACCACAATTGTACCAGCGGAAAAGGGCACTCACATCGCTTCATGGTGACCCAAATGGAACCCTTCTCCGTGTGGGTCTGCTCCTTTCCTGCAGAGACGTAATTAGTTTTATTTGTCTGCAGTTGTTTGCTTGGCAAGATCACAAGAAAATTGCAGAAACCTTATTGCATAGCCCAAGTAAGTGAGGTAATATGAATATAACTTATTCTTTCAGTATCGTTAACTACTCTGTTGCGCTGTCGTTATTGCCCCTTTTGAGTGTATCCTGAAAGACCAAAGAGAGATCAGGACAGGAGGTCCATTCGGATATTATCTAAATAGGATATCTATATAGATACACAGAACTAAAAAAACGCTTGCATAGATAGTCATAGCTTTTAAAGTTGATATGTAGATTTTGCCAAACCCACCATTCTCTGTGATGTACAAAGGCATGTTGTTATATCTCTGCTCTAAGTACACAATCACCTCCTCCATTGAACTTGGAACCACATAGTTATTAGGGATTGGTGGGCCCTACCACTTCCTCCCGTCCCGACCCCCACGGCGTCCCTGCTCTACGTCGATCCGGGCTGCTCTGGGCCGAAGGCCAAACAGGAAAACAAAAAATTAATCACACAAACATCACCTTACTGAAGACTTGGTCTTTGTTGCGATGAACAATACCACCAGCAAAGAAAGCACTGCCGACTACCAACAGCATATTAGATAATATAGAACCCAATAGTGATTGCTGGACTATTCAAATCATTCCATCTTTTAAAGCATATATTGCTATTATCATCTCAGTTGCATTTCTGAATGTAGCATTTAGAAGGCCTCCAACTACAATTGTGAGATAGAGAGAATATTAGCTCTTATTTGAAAGACTCCAATTTCTAATAGGTCATAATAAACCTCAAAGATGATAACAAATACCTGTTGGACCAATATATATCACGAGCTGCCTGTAGAACAGTAATTGGCGTCAAATTTTAATAAGGTCAGGAAACTAAGTGGAGAGTTTATTAACTCACTCAGTTGCACAACCCAATCGCTCGGCTAACGGTGTTATTCCTAGCATGCTGAAAAGGAAAATCAATCCCTGCGATTTTGATGTAGAAAACATTTCAGCATTCACTGAATCATCCATACCATAAACCTATGGTTGAACTGAACCGAACGAACAAAGGTCTCTCAATGATGAAACATTATAGCTTAACCGAAACTAATGAACCATCTATGTAATCAAAGATCAGTGAATCCAATCATTAGTTTTCCACAATTGGATACTCTTACATGCGTACAATTTAACTTATCACGTGTTATTTTGAACTGAAAAAGCCTACAGCTAATGGTCTACAAATTAAAAGCACAGCAATAGACTTCAATTCCCGTGAACAACACACTTACATGCCTCCTAGTAGCGTAGTACTAGCAACAGCAAGTTCAGCTTGGACATGAATATAACGGTCCTAATCCTCTGCAATACTCTCTCCACGGTGCTCTGCACGATCCAGGACTGAACCATGCTGGACCGCAGAACGCAGTTCGGCACCTGTGGACCGATCGCCTTGAAAGTCCCCATCTCGATTTGAGGATTCTCCATCATCTAGAACCAAAGAGAAATAGTACTCGTGAGCAAATAATACTAAGAGAAGAAACTTTCGCAAAACGAGGTGCCAATTCAATTCCTTTTCTGCCAAGCATGGGCGGACCTAATGTCAGCAGAACTCCAAATATCTTGGAAAATAAGCTGCACCCGCACCTCGGCACCAAGTCCAACGGAGTCAACTCAGATCGATCTCGCGCGGTGGCGAAGAACGCAATTGACCAACCGATGGACGGATTAGATTAGTAAGTTACCACGCAGCAGCGGAGAAAAGAGTGATTTGGATCCTGATTGCTTGCTGCACAACAAAGGGAACAAATTTGTCCAATCAAGCTAGGGTTCCTTACAAGGAAAAGAAGGCGGCAAAACCAATCCACGCCGGTCCAGCGCCAACAGGCCACGAACCTCGGGTCCGGCTCGGCACGGATGGTGAGGTTGAGCTACGCGGATGAGGCGGCGGAGGCGGAGGAAGCCTTGCGGCGCCGCAGAACGAGCACGGAACAGCGGCGTCCGTCGATGGTAGCCTCCGGCGCCGTTGGGCCTCCCTCCCGTGCCCCACCGGCGCCGCAGAGCGCGGCCAGGATTTGCGGGAGCGCCCCCTGTGAGAGAAAGATCGTGGAAGGAAAGGGGAACCCTCCGATCGAGAAGCGTCGGCGCCTTATCGGGCCATCACTCGCCGCGGACTAATGGGTCCACGGAGGCGCCGGACCTCCCTCGGACAAGATGGATGCTCGCGGAGGAAGATGAGGCGTCGTCTGCTCGCCACATGCCCACCCCCTTGCTTCCATGCCTTTCTCTCTCGATCTCTGCCTCGCCTCCTCCAGCGTCCACTTCCCCACCTCTCCTTCGCCACCGCCGCCGCTAGGAGAGAAGATGGAACGCTGAGCAAACCCTAGACTAAACCACGTCCAAGCGATTTCACTCGCAGAATACGCCGCGCAGCCCACGAGCACCGCACGGCCCACAGCGCGAAGAGGACCGCACGACGACGGCCGCCCGCGACGATCCGATCCGTCCGATCGGCATCCAACGTGTGGAATGCTTGGGTGAACGGGAGGGCTCGGAGGCCACCCGGCTTTAATATATCTAATGCATATTTTTAAGTAGTAATACATTGTCATGTGTTGAGATGCTCAAAACACCCTATCCTCTCTCTGATTTAGGCCTACAAACTTTACTCCCTGCAGCAAGTGTAGGACCTTTGTCAATAACTCCATATTTTCTCCATAAGCAACATTTTCTCTTTTTATCGACCTGATGTTTGATTGTTTCTTTTTTTAGTTGTGTTTGATTGTCTCTGGGTTGTCCAAACTGCACATATAGAAGTTTGACATGGAAGAGAAGACAACTCTAACCATTTGCAATTTCCCACCGTCGGATAAAAAGGTAGAGCAGCCTGATAGTCTTCTTTCAACTCTTTGTACCAATTACAAAACTGAAGTGCGATATTTACTGATCGAAGGGAATATAAGAAAATTTGGGCACAAAGAAATATAGAAAGGTTTGAGTAACATATATTTTTATCACAAAATTAAAAGCCAGAATATCATTAAATTAAAACTACAGTGGCCCATGAAGCCACCCTTGATCATCCCAGTAAGAGGCACTGGTTCAGTTTGTGGTTGCTGAACTGTGCTACATTGAACTTGTTTTATAAGCTCCTGCAAAAAAATAGCTGTGTAAAAGTTGACGTTCTGTTTGATAAATTAGATTATAATCTAACTAGTGTTTAAATATACTAAACTAAAAATACAACATTTACCACATAGTTAGATATATCTCTTCTTTTTTTCTGTTAGTTAGTATGAAATTTTAAACTCTTTTCTACATATTATACCAAAACCAGTTAGCCAAATAAAAAATGCAAAAAAAATTATTTAATAAGATTATTATAATTCATTGTTACGCCAAACACACTATAGTGACACTCGTACTTAGCTGTCTTGATTAAATACCACGTTTCACCAGTTTGCTTAGGGAGCCAAGTTTATTCCCGACCTCTTGTGCGTGTGTACTGTGTATAACGTAGTTTCTCCATCACAATGTAGCTAATAGGGTGCAGGTGCGAAAAGAACGAGAATCACAACTCGTTCACCGAAATGGAGCACTTACACGCTGCCATTGCTCCACGATGGAGCCGCGGGGGGCGGTGGGGGTTTTCCCAAAAGTGCAAGCCTCTTGACTTGGACGCTCAAGCGGCGGCAGCGGTGGTGGGACACGCGGGAGTTTGCTGGGGCGCACGAAGCACGCGGCACTTCGTGGTAGGCTCAGCCGCCCCAGTCAACTTCTTTGAACCGGTCTGTCTTCCCAAAAGGAGTTCTTGGAATAAGACCAAGAGGGCAAATGAAGAATTAGCAGATATCCACGTAGCATTGCGGTACCATCTGCTCTCTCACTGTAGGCAATTGATGTTTATGGGGTTCGAGGAAGGACAATGGAAGGTGCTTCGGCAGACAAACTGCATTTCTCTGTGCTGTATAACTTAGGTTATTGTCTAACGATTGTGTGCCAGCAAAACATTTGCTAACAAATTTATCCGTCTGACAGCTCTTCAACGACGAAAACTTTTCTATAAAGAAAGGCAAAGACAGCTCTTCAACAACGAGAAAACTTTTCTGTAAAGAAAGAACCAGTACGGTTTATCAACATGTATAGACATATGTCACCCATTCTACCCACTCATCATAGACATGTGCCACTCGTCATATCCACCCATCTAAACCCAATTATCATATATACTGAGGACAACATATACGGTACTCGAAAATTAATGGTGTTACTAAAGACGTATAACTAGTGACAGGTATAATATATATCATTATAAACAAAACAATACATCAACGAGACATGAAGGGACAAATATTAGATTTGATCGCAAATGGGACAACTTCCTAACTGACCATCCGAACAACGACTTGGTTCAAATAAAACATCATTAACATCATGCGAGGGTAAGACTAATTAACTGCACTAGCCGTCAACCCATGCAATTACAGGGCAGCGAGTTATTTACATACTTATTTATTTTGACTCACATGAATAGAAAAAACATAGGAATCTTAATAAGCATGGTCAAATCAAAGTCAAAGCACATGTACAAGTAAAATTAGAAGGTTGTTGTGCCACTTAAGACCCTTGTCTTGTTTTTTGTGTATATAATTCAATAAAGAGGTCTGAATGCATCGTGCGATTCCTGTGTATTTCCTTTGAAACTAAGATCAAAGGGAATTTTCTTCATTTTTCCTTTGCTTTATTTCCTCGAATCAATTATGAATAAAGACACCAGAAAAAGAAAATTCCATTTCCTATATTTCTTTCGGTTTTCGTATGAATCAAAGGTACCTCTAGTGTATCGCCATTGTTTCTCTCGTGGATACATGATGACAACGTTTTCGTCCAACCTGTCCCGTTGCTCGACAACGCTCCCGCTTGATAGTTGTGGAGAGAATATTAAATCCACTCATACAGATCTTTAGTCACCGTCTCATGTTGTTTCTCGGCGGCCACTTCGATATCTTTCTTCAGCTGCCACATGTGATCTACTCTCTCCTTATACGCATGTTGAAACAAATAACACTGCCAAAACCTGATCCTTTTCAAAAATTCCTCGTTTCCTTGATTATCCTATCTCATGACTCCTATGTATTTGCATGCTACAACTTTGTAATATTCTATTTTCAAATTATATTTGAATTTATGTGTACATAGAAACCACAATTTTGTTAGAAATTTAAGGGGTTATCTATTTCTCAATTGTCTAATTTTTTTAATTCTCAGTCACTTTTTAAGCCTTTGAATGAACATCCAACAATCCTCATATCACTAAATGATATGCAATTTTACGAACTAAAAATTGCAGTAACTTTTCACTAAAATTACAGGACTCCTAGGTCTATAGTATTAGGCTAAATTACGTGCAATTTTATAGACTAAAAATTGCAGTAACTTTTCACTAAAATTGTACATTTTCATGACTGTAATTTTAGGTGGAATGACATGTAATTTTAGGTGATTGAGATTTACAAAAATTTCATGTGACTGAGAATTAACAAAACCAGAAATTTAATTCTGAACATATGTATTAGTAAACCTCAATTGGTAGAAGTTTCAACTTCGGAATAGTATATAACGCTGAATAATCTTTTTAGAATTCTTGTCTCAAACTTTATATACACAGAAAGGTAATTTCTTGTCCAGGACCAGTGTAATTTATTTTTGCAGTACTTCCCTTTATATATTTGAATTAAAAGGCTGTTATTTGGAGTAGACGCAAGCACGCTCTTCCAAGGAAATTGATCGGTGTTACAACACTTTCTTGGTTCCTCTGTAAACCCTATTTTACACTAGATCTCTCTCTGAAGTTGTATATCTTTATATCTCCTCATTTGTGCTATGTCTTGACATGGTTATGCTACTCATAGCATGCCAATTTACTTGTGAGTTTTAATTTGTCCGCAGGCAATGTCACCTTTTATCTCTCCTTTTCTTTTTTCGGAGAAAACCTTAGTTTTATCATCAAGTCAAAAGGTCCAAAGTTTTTCCGCAGCTCTTCAATACTACGGGCCTATTTGATTTACAGCGACATTCACGCTTAATATTAAATATGTCATATTATTTTAGACATGTGTATAATTTATTGCCACAATTATGGCTTGGATACTTTATTTTGAATACGGCCAGTGTATTATAGACACAATTTTTTCAAGCTTTGTAACAGTTGTGGCTCCAATTTTTGTCAACGGCAGCAAACTTAGCTACGGGGAAGTTAATGTCATATTTGGCAAACAAATTATCTAACTAACTCCCAAAGTAAACCAAAATTTAGAATTTTGAAATCTTTTTCTGCCGATTATATATACCACAACAAAATATGTGAAATGGCTTAACGAAACAGCATTGTAATAATCCACCGTAATGTTAAACCTAGATCTAATTAGGACTACCAAATTGGCATGTGTTATATCTCGTGGTAGACTCAATCTTGCCATTTAAGTTTAGATAGATTTTGCCTCACAAAAATAAAAGGCGTAGGTTTTCTAATCTCGGTCTTATCCGACAGATGATTTAGATTTTTTTCTCTCGATTAACTTCGGAATTTCATTGAAGTCGTTCTGGAAAGAAAAGCATGAGAGATGACGGCTTCAAGAAGCAGTGAAAGGAGCGGAGCACAACGACGACCTTGGCAATCGATAAGAGCAGCTCAGATCAACGACGTCCTTGGCAATCGGCAGGAGCAGCGTTCCTATTGTATTCCTATTTGATCTCTCCCTTAAAAAAATATGCGAACTTAGTATATGAGAACACGATTCGCGCGCTTAGAATATCGAGATAAAAACAATCCAAATTTGTGTAGGTCCAAGCACAAAACATAAGAAGAACAACCAACCAATTTAGGTCTTATTTGGTAAGTTTTCACTGGAAAAACTATAGCCCAATCAATGGTTTAGTTGGATTGTAACTGTTGACAAAGCTACTGTTTGCTGGTTGTCTAGAAAAACTGATGTGGCTGTGCGAAAGTGAATATATGGCTTCAGGTTGATCCAAACCATTTACATCATTTTAGAAAATAAGCACCGAAACTTTAACACATTGCAAAAAGCTAGGGCAAGGTAGCTTTCCAAATAGTTGAATTTGTATTGCAAAGCCCATAGCTACCGTTGGCAAAAGTTACTGAAAAACTTGTTGGTTGGTTGGGCTACAGTTTTTTTCCAGTGAAAAGTTACTGAAAAGCCCAACCAAACAGGGCCTGTAGAGTAGCTTTTGCCAACCATGCTATGGGCTTTGCAGTGCAAATTCAGCTGTTTGGAAATGTTGTCTTCCTCTAACATTTTGCATTGTGCTGAAGGTTCAGGGCTCATTTTCCAAAATGCTGTAGATTGTTGGATCAACTCAAAGTCACATGCTCACTTTCCTACAGCCACAACAGTTTTTCTAGATAGCCAGCCAACAACAGTTTTGTCAATAGTTATAGTCCAACCAAACAGCCCCTTAGAATCGTTGAAGAAAATAGACATGATTTAAGCATAGTCGGTGAAAAAAGCGAATCTGATCTGCGATAGCAGGAATTTGGGTGGTATCGACGGAGGGATGTATCAATACCAAAAAAAGGCTTTCTCAGCCGGTTAAAAATAGCCATCAGAATCGGTTTTGAGTACCAACTGTAAGGAAAGAGAGCTAATAATATTTTGATATCTCAGTCGGTTTGCCAACTGGCTGGCATAATATACTTAGTCGGGTCAAAAATCCTGAACTGACTATAAATATAACTACCTCAGTCGGGTTAGGTTACAAAATTAACTGAGATATTAACTTAACAAATTAAAAAAAAGTGGCCCTCCTCGCCAGTCGCCCGAGCCTAGCCCTCGTCCATGGCTCCAAGCTCCTCCATGCTACCGTTCAGACTCCACTTCTCCCCCGGTTGGATGGTGCTGGGGCACCGACGATGTGCCTGCTTGCAAACATCGGCCCCTTCTAGTGAGCTCCTCACTTGCCTCACCTCCTCCCTCGCCACCCACCTCCATCTCTAATCGCCTCTTCACTCGATGCCGTAGTTGCACTCACCCTTGGACAAAAGCAGGATAAAAAATTGATCACTGTTGGACCGAATGTACTACGAACAAGCACAAATTCATCACCACTCTGACAAATCAAGAATAGACAGATTTTTGACCATGCGATCAAGAACAATGGATAAGAAAACATCACCACTCGGACTGATCAACAACAAACATATTTCATTCTTCAACTATTTGGTTCAAGAACCACTAAAGATTGGGGAAATTTTTGTAACATTCAGACCAGAGAAAGTAGCATGATGAACAAAAAAAATCCCACCATCAGGCCGTTGACATGGATTGGGGAAATAGGATCTGACCTTGTGCTGGAGGCCATTGAGCTGTTGCCGTGGATGAGACGAGTTGCAGGCTCCCGCCACTGTCGTGTTGGTGGAAGTCGATGCCGCCAACAATGGAAGAAGTCAACACCATTGGATAGTGTGGGCGCCACCGAGCGGGAAGCTGAGCACCTTGTCGCCGAACCTTGGGTTGGAGCACTCCACCCTGGCGGCCTTGGTGAGGTTGACGGGGAACGAGCCGAAGGGTGGCGCTTGCCGTGCTGAAGTAGTGCAGGAATACCTCGTGGAACGTAGCCGCGCCTGTGCCGTGTGCTCTCCCTCGTGGCCCTTGCTCCTCCACCCAACCACCATGCCCCACCCCTCCCGGCGTCTGCTGTTGCTGCTGTGGATGGATCCATGGATAAGAAGAAGGGGAACAGAGGCAGGAGAAGATGGATTGGGAAGGACAGCGGCAATGGGATTAATTGGAGAAGGAGAGGGTACGGACCTGAAGTCGTAGCGCTCCGCCCACGCCGCCACCGCGTTGCTCAACTGCCGCCGCGTCGATCGGTTGCCACCACGTTGCTCCCGCCACCACCACATCGCTCAACTGCCAGCTCTTGCTCCCACCGCCATAGCCCCGGGACATGGGATTGGAGAAGGGGATGAGTTAGGCCCGGGATGAGGGGCGTGCACGAGATTGGAGAAGGAAGAGAGAGAGAGGGGCGGGCGGAGGAGAGGGAGAAAGCTATAGCTAGGGTGGCAGCGGAGTATTGAGAAGATTGAGAAGGGGATGAGTTCGGTTGGTAGGGTTGAGAAGGATTGAAAAGGGTAGCTAATATGGCTTGGCTGGTTTTTGGGCTAGGCAAAAATATCTCAGCCTGCTTTTAAAAGAAACCGACTGGAATATTTAAAATATGTTAGTCGGTTCATTTTTTAAACTGACTGAGATATTTCTCTTGTTGGTTTTTTTAAACCGACTGAGATAAATAATTATTTTAGTTGATTTATTTCCTAAATCGACTGAGATCTTTAAAACCGGTTGAGATTGTTTTAACACAATCGGTTTTGCTAAAACCGTCTAAAATGAGAGGTCCAGAAAAACCTCTTTTGTGGTTATGTATAGAAGATTGTTGGAGAGGAAGACCCAGTGATATACATGTGGAAAGAGAGAGCTTAGGAGCTACGTGAGATAGATGAGTGAAGAGAGAGCTTAGATGGCAGATCTTGGTAGATGAAGAAGCTACCGGAATAGATTAGCTGGTTAGAGAAGATAGAAGGGAAATTTTCTCACAACGTAAATTTAACTACAGATGAATCCAACTATTCTGTAACGTTGAATTGATATGATACGTAAAGCTGATTTCACTGGTATATAACGAGTTAATCTAAATCTTTTTTAAGCAATCTATTTTCTAATCGGCAGTGATTTTTTATCTTTATCCTAACTCAATTTGGACCGTTATTTCTCGGTCCCACTAGATAGATGATTAGAAAAGAAAATTCTCTTCGATACTTAAATTTTTTTAAATATAATAATAAAGAGATAGATAGATTTGAACATATTTACACATTTATATATCGTGGTGTCCATGTATTTTCGAGAAAAGGTCATCAACCCAGCTTTATAGAAAGCTAAAATAGATAAGGCCTACTAGGGCTGCCAGCTTACATCGTAGTGTTTGCAAAAAAATATTACTCCTTGGCTCTAGAAATATAAGGTGTATATGCTCTTCAAAATTTATTGTTGATAAAAATTTATTTAATAATATATGGATTTATAAAATTTATATTGTAAAATTCATATTAAAAACACTTTTAATAATATTAATTTTATATCAGATAGTCTGTATAATTATATTAATTATTAACTAAAATTTATATATATATATTATATTTTTAGACAGAGGAAATACGATAAACCATTTCCCTCTCCGTTTATATATTTCGTTCCCTATAACGGAGCACTTGAACTACGATTGCTCTACGGGGGACGGCACGTGGCCATTGGTCGGGCGCACGAAGGAAGCAGCTTCCACGCGGCACGGTGTGGTAGCCTCAGCCGCCCAACCCCAATATTCTATCGTCATCAAATTACTGGAACCAGTCCTCTCAAAATGAATTCTTTGAACCAGACTAACGGCGACCCACGTGGATTGTACAGTACAATCTGTTGCTCTCACTCGGAGAAGAAGCTCTAATTTGAGTTTGCAGCAGTAAAGTAAAACGCGATAGTGACGTGTGCGCCACACTAATTAGCTAGAGTTGGCCACAAACTTGTCATTCCCGTCTCCCTAAATTCATTCCATTCCCAATCAGACACGTGCCCAAGTTGCTCATGTCATCATGTCTTGCTCTTGCAAGTTTACTTGTTAGTGGATTCCAGGCTCTGGCCCATTCTCGGCCAGTCTGTTCTCACCGATGCCCTAAATAACTAAAATTTGGTAGTAATAATAATAAGATTTTATTCGAGAAATCTAAACATTTTTTTTTAAAAGACCGTATCACATGGAGAGTGTGCGTGCATGATTTTTTTTTGAGATGCATGCATGAAACAAGGATGACTGTGGTCGGAGATGGTATTTCCTTTGCATGGTTGATTCATCATCCGTAGCCCTATCTCAGACATTGTTGCCGTCACTGTTGCCATTGCGTGCTTTGGGAGGTGGATGGTGTAGATGATTATAAAGCGATATTTTCTTCTCGATCACGGTTTTCTAGACTATACGTCTTCCTTCTTATCTCTAGCCTCGAATAGATTGACACCACACATAACAATTAACCCGATAGTCGATATCTGTCGACAAAACTATTTTCAGACGGGAAGCTACCATAGGGTCGCATGTCCAACTAGAAATATTTTAAAAAATAATGCTAGTGTGACATCAATGCTCCAAATAAGAACAAATATGAATACCAATAGTTAAGGTCAATCAGGACACGAACAATGGTGTGATGTCTGTCTTCCTTCGTGGTGCTATGTTTAATTTTTCTAACGCTGAGGAGAGACAAGTTTGCTATCCCTTCATTAAGGAGATATTAAGAGAATGCTCATGCGCAAGAACAAAGAATACAAGAAAACGCTAGCAGCATTCTCTGCCATTGTATAACTGTTGTACATGTCACTGCAAGAAAAAAACTCATGTGGAGGCACTTATCTAAAGAAACTTTTAAGTTGCCTCCAAATATTGTGATATCATATTGTGAAGACACTCTTTCTCGTGGCTTTTTAAATGGTGTCTTGAATGTATACACTATGTAAGACATTTTGGATTAAAAAATATCGTATTTGCACTTAGAACGCCATTCAAGGTATTCTGTAAATTGTCAGAAAAAATAGAGACATTTTTTCTAACACGCCATAAATAGACCTTATCTACATGTAGATATTCTATTTGAGGCACTTTTGATTCTGTATACATATTTTTAACGTATGTTTGAGATATGTTATAAACTATTCATAAAAATAACATTACAAATATAAGCAAGCTGTAATGTGAGGTTAAGTAGGTTAGGGTAATTGTTTTATCATAAGGCCTCGAGTCTGAGGATAGATTCAACGCATTAATTTGTACAATGTATTTTTTATTCCACATGAGTATAGAGAAACAATATAATGCCTTTATAAACATGCATGTCTTATAGAAAGTAAATGCATTTAATAATGTCTCCTCGGCCGTTGCGACACTCTACGTAGATGCACTGTTGAGGCATTTTTAAAGGTACCCACAAAATCATATAACGACTAAAAAGGATATCTCTAATGTATAATAGAAATGCCTCTATATGATAATTTCTTGTGGTGTGCCCTCACTATATAAGCCATTCTCCCCTTCCCTTTCGTAATTAAATCAGGGTATTACTTATTTTCCTATTTTATCCATTTGCTTGTGTTAAATAAACATCTGTTCATAAGAACATATATTATGAAAGAAAAGAATCATGAGTTGCATACTTACGCGGCAAAATTAGAGATTGCTAGGACGAACGATGCTTCCACGCGGCACATTCTCATAGCATAAGCAGGTGGTATTCCCATCAAAATCTTTGGACCAAAACTAAGGACATGAGAAAAATAATTATATATAGTGCTCCAACGTGTGATCGGTTTCAAGAAAATGCGTGTGATAGCTTTGTGCTCTCCACTAATTTGACTAAGCCACGAACTCGTCACCGCCACTCCTCACTCAATCACACACACACATACACTTGCTGGCCACCTCCCTCTCCTCACCTATAAATATATGCCCAAGCTGCTCATATTCACATTGCATAGACACACACAAACCCATTCCTCCTCTCTCACAAGTAATTGCATAGACACACACAAACTCTCTTGCAACCTAGCTAAATTGCCATGGCTTCCTCGCACGCCATTTTGATCCTTTCCTTGCTTGTGTTGGCATCGTCACACTCTCTTGTGCAGGCAAGGATGATGCCAAGTGATCACCCACAAGTGCACGCCGAGAAAACAAGTGAAACTCCATCCAAAACCTCTCCAGATTTGCTGCAAGTATTCATGGCGCCACCACCGCCAATGCCGATTGTGGTGACCGGCAAGACGGATATCGCCGTCGCCGAGCGTAGGCGTGTTACCCAGGTCGTACAGGGGTCGGTACCGAGCCCCGGCGTTGGCCATCATTAGCTCATCTTCTTCTACGTGAATACATTTTTCACATAGATATCTATCTACATATCTGGTACATATATGCCATCCAATATCTTACTGGCTAACTGTAGCTACGAAGACGAGGTGCACAAGCATATATGTACATGTAACCAAGAAATGCATCATGCAATTATTTCTTCTGTTGTACTACCTTGATTTGTATCTTACTTTAATTATTTAAAAAAGTATATGTATGTATTAATACATATATATGATGGTGAATGAATGAATATAATGAGTTCTCTACTAGGTTTGATTTTGATGTGGTTGGATTGTTTCACCTTTTTTTTTAATTCCCATGAGGGTCCTTCAGAAATTGAGTGTGAAGCAACCGGCCGGCTTATTGGATTGCTGCGTTGACATCTGGCGGGAAGAAACATTCCCTAATTTTGAGTTTAATTAGCAGGTTACTTAACTGAACTTGCATCAACTCGCTCGCTGCCGTTGAATTACGACGTCTTGTTGCGTGCATTTCTCTAAATTCGTTCTGTTCATGTCGAGTGCATGAGCTAGAGCTAACAATGTGATGACGTCTTTTGCAAACCTGTGATCTAACAAACTGACAAAAAACAAGATTGGTTGGTCGGCTACTTTGGGGAGAACAATAAGGAACGTACGCACAATGGAGATGCGATACGTTTTTGATCAAACTGTCATGCAATAATCGACTATATAACTGGCCTAAGGTGATCAATCTAAAGTGTCAAACTTTAATCCAACATTTTGTCACACCTGCATGCAGCTACCTAATTTATGCACCAGGATCCCACTATAAATTATTATAATACGTCTTATTGACATTATTTTCATTCCTGATGATGTAATCACGCTAATTAAGAGTGTGGAAGAGTTTTGCGAAACAGGGATACAAATGATTTTATATTGCATGGCTAAACTTGCATATGATCCCCAGAAAATAAAACCTATAATCCATCAAAAATTTGTTTGATATATAATATTCATCTTGTTGCTAAACTTTGGTTAACCTAGAGTGGAGTAGACTGTCATGTGACAATATTCTGAATCTTAAGACCGAAAGTTATGCGTATGATCTGTATGAAGTATGATGATATAAATTATGTTTCATGTTGTATACCCGATATGGAGAACCCATAGCATCCCTCTTGAAAACACAAACCATAGCTTTTCCAAAAGAAATTATTTTGAAGAATGTAGGTATTAAACTACCAAACAATGAAATTACATGCCCTAATTCTATCTGTAAAACGAAAATAAAACTTATACTGAAAAGAAAATCCAAAAATAAAAAGACAAGTCAAAATAGACATTCTCAAATATATTCATATTTTCCCATATGCGTCAATATTTCACCCACCATGACGCGCCCTAATTTTGTAGACATAAGTGTTTTGGTTTTCTTTTTCTATCTGATGATCAATGTTAATTTAGTTCAGATTTATTTATTTATATAGTTTCTTGCAACCAAACAATTATTACTGTAAATATGATGACCCCTTTCGTAAATCCGTAAAACTACTTATAACCTGTTATACAACGAGTGGTTTTAACTTCCAGTCTATCACATGTATTTCTGAAACGCATACATGCTAATGCTTAAACCATATTTTGAGGACATACAACAAGCGTGAGAAATGCTAAACATGGTCTGAGTTACTCCCCAAGTTCACAAAGCAAGACGTTTTGGGGTTTTTGGGATACGTACAGATGTAAGATCAAACTTTCGAAACTTTTACTGCTAATTTTCTATTGAATATTTAGATTGGAAAATTGTTTGCAGATTTATCTTAGAAAGTACCTTTATAATATGATAATTCTATTGGTTTTATGAATATACCTTTAAGAAATGTCAATTGCGTTTTGGCGACCTTGTTCATTTCCAAGACTACTTGTTATTTTTGAACTGGACACAGTATCACATATGAGTATATGTTTTCAAGAAATTAGTGGTCAATTGCATTTTGGTGACCTTGTTCATTTCTAAAACGATATGTTTTCTTTTGAATTCGAGAGATATTTTTTATTTTTGAGAGAGTATCATATATAAGCTAGTATTATCGAAGTTGACATTCTGTCCCCAAACTAGCTATTGCGAGAGGGAAAACATTTCGATTCTAGCTCGCCATAAATGAAATAATAGCTAGCCAACTATATGCAACAATTTACAGCCAATTGTGCATGGTCAAAACTGGTATGAAATTAATCACTAAGTACTACAACAAGAGCTAAATGATTCAGTGCAATCACTTGCCAACGCACCTGAAAGATCACAATCTTTCAATCGAAGCAACAGAACTCGAGCCGTCCAAATTGCCAGCTTTCAGCCTCCCATGTTTTGCACGGTTCCATAAAGTGCCTTTCTGATTAGATCATTACATGCATCATGTCTCCGACCATTAGCCTTTGGCAGACATTACATATTTATCGCCCATTTCTTATTAGATTGATCGCCCATCTAACTAATTTAAGCAACACGAGGCAATAGCTAGTGTTGAGCATTATTAATTTGTTGGTAAAAGATTTTTTATAAATTTTTTGGTTTTGTATTTGTGGGACGTTGCTAACCGTCGGAGGTGGGGCTTTCTGCTTTCTAGTGGGCGTGCTTTCGTAGCTGATGATTAAAAGGTGTCTTTTCAAGCAACTCCATTTGACAATGGAGACCACGCTTGTACCGTAAAACTTTTAGGTTACAGTTCATGGACCAGAACATTGCTGACGCGTGTGCATGGCATCCAAAGCAATCCTGGCTTGCTGCATCGCTGCACCACATAAATGATCAGCTCCACTAGTATTTTGTTTCAGATCAAACTCCACTAAATGCTGGATAAAAAGGTGGTGAGAAATCAATTATTGTATCAGTTGATGCAATGCACTTGATGCGCTCCCCTTCTAATTTTGTATTTTTGTTGTGTGTAGCTAGGCCGGTTATGACTTACGACAACCACTACTACAGAATTCATTTAACGGGACGCCCCTGTACAGACGGTTTTTTGGAGCCGTCTGTACAAATAGTAGTCCAGACGGTTCCAAACGAAAACCGTCTGTACAAATGATCTCAACAAGCGGGACGCTACAGTACAGACGGTTCCAAACTGGAACCGTCTGTACAAATAGCACAGACGGGTCCAAACTAGAACCGTCTGTACAAATCAAACAGTACAGACGGTTCTAAATTCGGAACCGTCTGTACAAATATGTGAACAGTACAGACGGTTCCAAGTTGGAACCGTCTGCACAAATCGAACAGTACAGACGGTTCTAAGTTCGGAACCGTCTGTAAACAGTACAGACGGCTCTAAACTTGGAACAGTCTGTACAAATTGAACAGTACAGACGGTTCCACTGTACTGTTCCAAACTGGAACCGTCTGTACAAATAGCTGAAGCAAGGCTAGTTGATCTCTGCTGCCGCGGCAGCAAAAACTGCAGATTTCCTTGCCGCGGCAGGAAAGTGGCAGCGTCGGGGAGGGAGTTTGGCAGCTCCGATTGTCGAACGGTTTTCACGGCTGTGAGCGGGAGGCCAAACTCTACATCTCCAGAAATTTTGAGCCAATTCCGAGAAAGTCGATGAAACGACTAGTGGAAATCCCGGCCCGAAATCGAAGATTTTGAAAACGGCACCCAAACGAAATTGCTCGGCAGAAGCTGGGATCAAGGTGGAAAGCAAGTCCTCGACTCAAGCTAACCAGGGAAACAAGAATCACCCAATTCGGAGTCCAGGTGAAGGAGATATGCCCTCCGGAAGATGAGAAAAAGTAACGGAAAAACTTCCGGAGCGAAAAAGTCCCACTTAGAAGCGGAATTTTGAGGGTCAAGATGGGTACAGGTGTAAACACGTGTATTTTTTTCAGATGCGCGTCGTCGTTAGCTTCGATTTGAGTGGTCGTGGACGTAAAACGGACTCCGTATGAGAAAGTTACGGCCGTTTTACTAAAACCTCTCAAACTAGGGTTTTTCAGCTACTCCCCTTGCCGCGGCAGCAGATTTTGCTGTTTTTCTTGCCGCGGCAGGACTTTGTGGGCTTCTACACGGAGTTTGGGTGCACGAAAAGGGCTGAAATTTTGGGGGCAAGATCAGCACATATATATCTCCCAAACGGCAGAGTTTGAGCCCAATCTGAGGACTTTGAATTTTTGGAGTCTGAAACACATAGTGTTAATCTAATAGTCCAGACGGTTCTCAGTTTGGAACCGTCTGTGCTATTTGTGCAGATGGTTCCAAGCTTAGAACCGTCTGGACTAGGGGCGTCCCGCTTGGTCGTAGGGATAAGTTAAAAATAAAGCCCTCCCATATGTGTCGCGAAGTCCGTCTAGGTCAGCTGGCAACGTCACTGCTTGAGCAACGCGAGGTCGCGGGTTCGAATCCCGCTGGAAGCATATTGCGCAATTTATTCCTAGCGGTTGGATGGGACACGCGGACGGCCGGATGAGACGCGGCTGAAGGACGAGGCTCCTGGCGCGAGGTGTTATATTTTTATTTTTGAAACACGACATCACAGAATCGATTAGTACAGACGGTTCCAAACTAGAACCGTCTGTACAAATCGGTTTGGAACCGTCTGTACAAATCGATTTGTGCAGACGGCTCTAGTTTGGAACCGTGTACAAATCGATTTGTGCAGACGGTTCTAGTTTGGAACCGTCTGTACAAATCGATTTGTACAGACGGCTCAAAAACCGTCCCGCTTATCTGATTTGTACAGACTGTTAGGGCCAGACGGTTCGGAAAACCGTCCCACCTGGGAGTTCCGAACCGTCTTGACAAATCATTTCTGCAGTAGTGAACAGAGCTTTCTGGCTTTCAAATTAACAAAGTAAACGGCAAATTACTAAAAATATGATGAAATATAGTGTGTTTAAGCCTAGCACAAGAGAAACTATTATTTCAGATAGGGGACAACTTGAACTTAGGACTAGCCCATACGTGTATGTTTATTATGACTGTCTCTATATGATCCGAATTTTGTGTATGTTTATTATGACTGTCTCTATATGATCCGAATTTTAGTGGGAGGTTGGATTCTTCTATTTTTATGGATTCGGTTTTATCTTCAACTCGAGTCAATTTTCGTAAGCCATACAGAATGAGTTGAGAACTTATTCTGAATCCCTGTGTTTTGTAAACGCTCTCCTGATATATTAAAGATCACCATCATGCTATTATAGTTTTTTCCACAAGAATTTTCTACATATAAATCAATATCTCATGTTCTTAATCTAATTTTGTTTATTGCATGCTGTTTTTCTAACAGCGATGAAGCTATTCCAACAAATCTTGTATGAGCCCACCTTGCAGGCCAATTAATGGGCATTAACTTCTATAGTTCTATGCCTGACTGAAAACTTACAAAAGCAGTCTGTAGAAGAGGAATAAATCCACTGATGCAATAAAAATAACTAAATAGTTAAGAAACATATCAACCACCGAACTGCACATATTGTCTTCTTAAATTTAGCTTATGACTTAAAATACCTCCAAAACTATCCACTCTAGAGAACCAGCAAGTCGAACCAGAGTAAGAGTAGCTCGAGAATGTGTTCCTCATCGTCACCATTAATAGCACATAGAACTGCCCGGAGAATTGGCTTATAGCATAATTATTGCAATGTGCTACTAATTATAATTATGTAATGTGCCATACATTAGATGTATACAAACATGCTGTCAAACTAGGATAATGTAGTTTACACATCATTGAAACAGCACGCTTTCCTAACAAGTTTGAACATCTATAATATGCCTCGACCAAAGACCCAAACCGTAATAAGCTAATTAACGATAGGGGAAAAAGACCTATTTTTCTCACCTAAATTATTTGCTCACTTTACTCTCTAATTAAATAAACTTTATGCACACTCAACTCCTTAAACTTTTTTATACCGGGTGACCGGGTAAACGGTTTCCGATGATAGTTTTGGTGACTGGACGATGGTAGTTTCTCACCCTCTCTCTTCCCTCTTCTGCTCTCCACTCCCGCGTCCAGTCCCTCGAGTGAGAAAAGCTCACCCTCACTACACAGGAAATCAAGCACACTAATCACACATGTAGCCGCATATGATTCTGAGCTGCTATGCACATACTTTTTCCCCAATACTAAATCCAGCTGCTATATGCAGCCGCACGAACTAAGCAAGAGGCTGAGGGAGCAGGGCGGCATCCGTGGTGCCATGACGGCTAGCCGCGGCAGCTGCAACGGAGGTGGCGAGCAGCTAGACGACGACAAGAGGAACATCGCTGGCTGCGTCAATCTTGAGCCGCCTGAGAGATGCGTGCTCGGCAGCACGACATGACCTGGTGCTGATCTCCGCCATTGTCGCATCCGAGGCCAATTCCTCCCGTTAAGACACTGCATAGAGACACCCCAACAACGAAGCGCTGATCGATTAAGGTCCCCATGCACCTCTCAGCCGGAATTCCGTCGTTCTTTCCCAACTCCGGTAGCCACCACCAGCCGGAATTGATAACCAATCTGCGGCAGTGATTAAATATCGCAGAATTACCCCTTCTAAATAATTGCACATTTATCGAAGAAGGTTTAGTCATGCAGGTTTTAGGATTAGGTTAATGTAATTTTAACCAAACTCTGAAACCCGGACCTTTATAAACCATCATACACAGACCCCATACACAGTTTATAAATTGTCTTTTTCATCGTGAGCAAACCAGTAGAGCAAACAGTCTAGTAATAAAGGAAGAGGTAATCATAGGCCTTAGAAAAGCAAAGCATACACTATTATATATCAAGGTCACTACATCATTAATCTAATTACAAAACATATTGTAAATAATCACAATTGAACAAACTACCATCATACATGACTTGTACCACTAATTGTAGCTGTTGCAATCACTCCATTTAGGTGTTTATGTCATGTGACATGGACCGATCGATCTCACATGAGATAAACACCTAAATGGATTGATTGAAACAACTACAAATGACAAACATTTTGCCGGTCGATAATGATTTAGTTTGCTCAAATATAGGCCACAAATTCAACCTTGCTCTCAATCAAATTTGTGCCATGCTTTTTTAGAATCAGTTCAGAATTTTTAGTTGTTCTTCCAAGCACAAACACATTATATATCAAGGTCTTATCATAATTGGTCTAATCTTTTATTGCTCCAAAACATCATAATTGGCCTATACATTGGAACAGTCATGCACATTGAAACAATTTTTGTTCTAAACTTTAGAGAACATGCACAGGAGCAACAACAGCAAAGCAACACCATGTAATCTGGGGTATTTAGTTTCATCATCTACTTGTTTCTTCTATTGGTCTAACTGCAAGCAACACCATTCTAAACCCTGAAAAGCAAGCAACATATATGACTTTAGGAAAATAAGAAATTGTAAAATAAGCAATATCTCACATTATTTCGAAATGAGCAGTTGTAACTAAGCAATTAGCACAAAACAATATCTCACGTTCTTTCCAATAATGGCTAATTAATCTAAAATTTTGCAATTTCCAATCACATCGACCATTGCAATTTTGCAGGCCAATCTAACACATATTGCTCATATAATTTTGGGACCAAATATAACATATTGCGACATAATTTTGGGCAAATCAAACATTGCTAATCGATTTAACACATGGAGGGGAGGATGGGAGGGGAGTCGGCCTCACATGGCGTCGGGTCGGCATTGGGGAAGAGGACGTTGGGTCAACACTGGGGAGGTGGCTAGCGTTGGGAGGGAGGATGTGAGGAAGGTGGCCGGCGTCAAGGAGGGAGGCCGTCAGGGAGGGAGGGCATCGCGGCCTCAAGGAGGAAGGGCCTCGTCTTGGGTTCAAGGGAGAGGAGGAAGTCATAGCTTCAGGCTCGAGGAGCAGGGCATCACTGCGGCGGGAAAAGGGCGTCACTGCACTAGGCAGGAGGTGAGGGGACGACAACACCGGGCACGGTGTAGGGACTGACGACACTGGGCATAAGGGAGGAGGCTAGGCGTGAGGGGGTGCTGGCTCAGCCTCAGGGTTGATCGATGGCGCACCTGCTCAGGGTAGGGGACGACAGTGCCGGGAACAAGGGAGGAGGTGACGGCGTGGCTTAGGCTCGGGGCCGCGCACCTGCTCAAGGGAATGGCTAGGTTTAGCGGCAGCAAATGGTGTTTCGAGGATGAGGTTACTAACAATGGGTGGGCTGAAACTCATCTCAAATGGTTGAGATTAAAAAATCTTCTATGATAATGGATGACACATCATAACTGGACTATCATAGACAGTTGATTTTAGAAAATTATTAGTAATAAGAATTTTGATAAAAACCATCTCTAATAAGCCTTAACGCAGATGGTTATTTGTAATCTGTCTTTGATGAAGTGTCTTGGATGACCGGTTCTATAATAGTACTGAGGTTGGCTACTTGGATATAATAACTATGGCAGTTTCATAGAAACCACACAATGTACATAGCTTCTAATTAACAAACATGTAAATCTGCACGATATCCTCCACACAAAAAAAACTACACATAAATTAATTATACATACTCTTCTTTCATAAAGTTTTAAGATCTAAATATGGAACCTTCTAACGAACACTAAATCTTATAACATGAAACCTTCTACTCTTAATTAAACATTAAACCTAGCTTGAAATAAACATGTAAATCTACATGATATACTATAAAAGAACTAAACATAAATTTCTATACATACTCTACTCTCCCAAAGTTTTTAGATCTAACATGGAACCTTCTAACGAACACTTCACCTTCATACGCTAAAACTTCTAACATGAAACCTTCTACTCTTAATTAAACACTAAGCCTTATAACAAGGATGTAAATCTACATGATATTCTCTACAAAAAAACTACAACTACATGTGTGTGCTTTTAACTATCTAGGTCATGTAATAAATAGATAACCCAATTGGAGATTGGAAACTTACTAACCTTCCAAATTTGTTCTTTGATGCACCCAAATCACCTCAAAGTCGCGTCCACATTAAAGCAACCGCCACTAGCAAAACAGTTATAAGAAACCCTAAAAGATCAGTCTAAAATTTGCTTGTTATATAGGTGGAAGAGTCATCACAAACGGTTAATCCAGTTGCACCGTTTGTGATGCTACATCATAGGTGGTTGACAACAAAACTGTGTGCCATGACTGAACACATAACAGATGGCTCACAGACGAACCAACTGTGATTACACTGTGATGACTTCTCAAACAAGACCCTATTATCGATAGGATAGTCATTACAGATGTTTTGTATAGGTAGACCGTCTGTGATGAAGGTCATTTGAAACAGCTCCGACTACTCGACTGAGATGAACTATCCCGGATGACCATTTCTATAGTAGTGTGTGGCCCTCATGCTACCCCTCTAATCTTGCAATTGGAAACTACATATAGCAAGTCTACATGTAATTAACCTGTGTGATGCAGTTCGTGGGCTGATTACATGATGTTGTAATTTTTTTCTCCTCTTCGTACACCCAAATAACTGTCCGAGTTTTGAATGGAAGTGAATCCTGAAAGGACCTCAGATGCCGACTAGAGGGGGGAGTGAATAGGAGGCTAACAAAAATTACTTCTTTTAACTAGATTGTTTAGATTAAGCCTTATACAGAAGCAAGGATTAGCTAGCTGTGTGACAGGTGAGTGACACAGGTAAGTTGCGATGTGTAAATTAGCATGCAGCTGTCACACAAGTGCCTAGCACAGGTGGGCTAATGACTTAGCAAAATGATAAGCAATCAAAGTGTCTGTGTCTGTGTAACAGGTAGCTGACACAGGTGTGAGATATGATCTATACCAACTGTAAGACAGCTAACAAGACACAGGTGTAAAGGTGATCTAAGCAGATAAATAGAGTATCTATATGAGCATACAAGCAAACAGATATAGCAAGAAGCAAGGAGTAAAACAATAAGTACTCAGGAGACAGAGTGTTTTTCACCGAAGTTCCCAGCTCTTTGCAGAGTGGTACGTCTCCGTTGGAGAGGCTACTCCGAAGAGATCGCCAACACTGAATCGTGCTTGTTCTCCGAGTACCTGATCTCAGGCCTCTTCCTTTGCTTGGAAGTCCTTTTGCTTACAGCAGGTAGACTTCAATCACCCTCACAGACTACTGGTCCAGCCCACACAAGCTTGGGTGGTACCAGCAACTCCTATGCCCGTCTAGGAGTAGACACTCCAAGAGTAATAGATTCAGCAGTAACAACTCTTGGAGGAACCAATGCTCTTTGCTCAAGAACTCTAACCCTTCCCGAACTGACACTTAGGAAACTTGGTTTTCGTTCGGTGAAAAGAGGCTTTGCAATGGTCGAATGAGAGTTACTGATTGGCTCATTGGTTGAGATCGAAGACCTCCCCTGGTCCCCTATATATAGGGTTCACAGGCACTTGACCGTTACACTATTGCCACATAGGATTAAGTGAATCACCGGTGTCAGCCACCGGTGACACAGCCAATCACTCCGCCTAACTGTAACCGGCTCAAGCAGACCGATACCTGTGTCACCGGCGGCACACACAGGTAAACCCTAAACTGACGGAGCCGCACTGCTCAGCCTGGTCTTGGCACATGACATGCTCTCAGCACACACACTCTCTGAAACCTATAAGGAGAGAACTTCCGACAGCCCTCCGACTCAGCAGACAAGCTATCGCAGCGCAGGTTCCTTAGTGTTTACAAGCTCTCCCCTGGTACAGAGATGTACCTGAATCATAGAGCGTTAGACCACCTGTGACACCGCTGTGTCACACCGGTGACTCTAACCCCTAGGGTTTTCTACTGCTAGCACTACAGAGTGCCAGTTCCAACCAGTTTCATACTTATGCAAAACTGCTGACACAGGGCCACTAACCTCAAAGCATTAGTGCCACTGTCCAACATCCTGAGCATTGAGCAACTAGAACCTCCACAGATCATCACTGCTTCATCCCTCTTGATAGTACGGGCTTTTCCTATGGACTCAAAGAAACTAGCAAATCTAGGCTTTACCTGCCCACCAACTGTAGTCACGGCCCTTGACGCATCAAGCCACCATCACCTTGCTTGCAACTCCTTGCACAGCACCGGCTTCTTCACAGCTGTGGCACAGCTGCCTAGCACAGCCATTCCTTAGTCCTGAAAACCACCCTTGTACCCTTTTTGGTCGTCATCCTTTCCTTGATGACCCTTCTTTCTGGAACCTACAAACCTACTTACACTCACTGTAAACGTTAGATTCCAGTTTGAGTTGCCATTAACCATCAAAACCAACTTGGGGCCTAGATGCTCTTTCAAAGGGCTTAGCAATGGATTTTAAACCAATCCCATCGTGACACTCGCCTCCTGATCATACTAATGTTATTCTTGAGGAGAACAAAATGAGTGTGGATGTTAGTTTTGTTGCTAGAACCAATTTTAATCCTAATGGTTGGAGAAATAATTATGGTGGGCAAACATTTAAGCCATATCCTCATAATTATGCAAGTAATAATGAGAGTAAAAATTATGGTTCTGATAATGATTCCTCTCATGAACTAGAAGTTGTGCTCAATCAATTTATGGCCAACCAAAAGGAGAAAAATAAAATTTTCAATGAGAAAATATGTGAGCAAAGCAATTGGTTGGATGAGTTGACTTAGAAGTTTGGTTCTCTTAGTATGGATGTGAATGCTTTAGGAGAAAGAACTAAGAACATAGAGTCTTCGATAGCCAAAATAGCGGATAGTCAACTTCTTATTTATATGTCTTCTGGAAAGCCTGGTCCTAATCCTATAGAACGTGTTAAAATGGTTCGCCTTGTTAACATTGATGATGATGCTCCCATTATTGCTATCAATAATATTACTATGCTTAATGATGTTCCTACTATTTCTCATGATGATGCCAATGCTAGTAAAAATTATATGCCTATTAATGACTCTCCTTGTGATGCTATGAATGATATAAATTCTCATGATATTGCTAGTGCTTTCTCCATTGATGAATTAATTAAGATCATGCATGCTAGTTCTTTTCATGCTACTATTAGAGATCCAATTCATGAGGACTTTATTACTAAAGTAGCTACAAAAGTGCTTGGTCTTAGAAATGAAGAAATTCTTAGAGGTGCAATGTTGCCTCTCAAATTGGATGATATTTTGAACCAATTATTAAGATTAAGATTGGTAGTCATTTCATTGGTGTTTTATGAAAATAAGTGTCACTTGTTAATTAATTGATAGAAAGAGTGACTGATACTTTTCAATGGATATACCCATGGGTAGTATCATGTGCTCATAATTGATGTTAAGCTTATATATACCGGTGGGTAGTATCATGTGCTCATAATTGTGCTTAAACTTTCTAATTGCTCCAATAAATCACCAGCAACAAGTAGAGATAATTCGTGGTTCTCCTATTTTACCTTGATGCTTCACTCACTCATCCTAAAAACAGTTTTCTATCTAGAGATGGTGGATCTATTGCTAGAAGGATTGCACATTATATAGAAGCATATTGATGATGAATAGTACAACTCTACTATATATGACAAAATAGTATCCATATACAAATATACAAAGACATAGGGGTACCCTGGATACCCGGGACAATATTTGCCTCGGAGAGGGACTCTAGGAAGATAAAGAAACTACCCACAGGTGTCCGGAACTACTTAAACAAGGAAGTCAATCATGACGTTTAAGGATGATAGAAGTCCTACTCGGAGACAAGTCGGTACCCGGTATAGCATACCCTCTATAAAAGAAACCAGGGACCCTACGAAGACATTGGATCTTGGATAGCCAGAAGCCAAACCTGAAGCACCTGAGCAAACTTCCAAGCAAGTAGAAGGGAAGACACGCCCGACATCCACCTCCGACTAGTATTAGATCCCATCTAGACTAGCTCTTTCCCTTGTACTTTGTCTCGAGATCAGTATAAGACACACAGGATGTAGGTTTTTTATTCTGAGGGAGGCCCGAACTAGTCTAAAATCTCCTGTTCCCGACGAACGTGACTTGGCTCCAGGAGTCCCTATCCTACTCTCATTTTCACCACGTAATACGTAAGATCGACAGTTCATCGATCGTCAACAGATGGCACCGACCGTGAGGATTTCTTCAACCAATGTCACCAAGCTTCTGTTCACAGAGATCGCAATGAGATCCAACTTCTCGGACGAAGGGTTCTATGATAACTTCAGCCTTCCGACTGATCAGGAGCCGATGAATGATCAAGTAGATCTAGGTGACTTCTCCCCTGATGATGAATCCGACAACGATGTTAGTCGTTTGATGGCGAATATGCCAAGACCTACAGAGTCGTGTTTAGATCACTCGATTGCCAAAGCATTCGTGCAAGCAATGTGAGCCCTATGTCAGGATTATCCCCGGCACATTCCGACTACTTGGTGCTGAAGAAACTATCTGGAGGTCGCCTCCCATGATAGGTCCATGATAGATTTGGACTACACCTCTAGCAGATCATACCCCCGAGAAGTTCTCGCTATCGGGGACGGGAACGGATCTTTGCATAATCCCAATCAAGATGGCGAAGAAACGGATCAGCAACAGATTCTTGGGAATCAACTTCCACAGCCAAGAACGTCACACGATCTTCCATAAGACCCTGAGCAGGCAGCTCTAGGCGCTTCTCATCTCCAACATGGTGCCGGGCACTTCAGTTCTCAGGCTACCCAGCAGCTTTCCGAGATCCAGCACCAACTCCAACAACCTCCTATCATAAATCTAAATACCCTTGAGGGAAAACATTGGTTTCGCGACATGGAGGACAGTATTCTACAAGCTCGAGAACAGGCTGAGTTTTCTCATCGAGTTGCTGCTTCCAACAATTCCACTAGGGCAAGGGTTCGCACCCATACTTCTTATGACGAATCAGATCGAGAAGGACGACATACTCGGAACTGAACAACCCGCAAGGACGATCAGCCTCGACGACGTCTCAGAAACTCGCCGATCTGAAACCACCCGGTCATGCACCTATGAGAAGTCCTCAACAAGAGAAGGTGCATAGGGACTCTATTAGACCAGTCACCTCGCTAGACGGTTTCCCGACATCAGTATCAAGGTCGGGCTTGTTCCCCTACCCCAGCTATCTAGGTGCCCACATCTGGTCGAAGAATCATCAACGGATTTCAATCCTTCTCTCCAGAGCTCAGCATGGTTCATTGGCCGTCCCAGTTGAAGCCCGGATCAATCAAGAAGTACAACAGATCTACTGATCCAACCGAGTTCTTATAGATCTACACGATAGCCATTGAAGCAACTGGAGGGAATGAGGAGGTCATGGCCAACTACCTTCCTACTGCTCTCAAAGGAGTAGCCAGAACATGGCAAACTGATCTTCAGGCTGGAACGATCCACTCATTAGAGCAACTCTACAGTCAATTCCAGGAAAACTTCTAGGGCATGTACAACCGCCCTAGCAAAGCGAACAACTCTTCCTACTCTTCCAAACAGACGAAGAGACTCTACGCGAGTTCATCCGATGCTTCAGCAATGTCTGCAACACGCTTCCTAAGGTGATTGACCATGACATCATCCAAGCTTTGTTTGAGGTTGCAGGAATTGTAGATGCACAGAAGAAGTCGTCATGCCTGCTCTCAAATAGTTAAAGAGTTGATGGACATGGAAGCCCTCTTATTCATCGAGGAGTGAGAGCAAGGCAGAGAACGTCCCCAGCCAGGATTCCATAGCAACTCGAAGAATAAGCGCAAGGTCTCGTGGCAAGGGCAAGCCACAGGCAAACACAAAGCATACCAGCAAGGTCTGGTGTGACTTCTACCATACCGACAGACGGGACCTTTGCCAATGCCAAGTATTCAAAAAATAAGTCCAAGCTGAGACCGAAAAGCTCAAGGGAAAAGCTCCACAAGTCGCTAGCCATAGCCGAGACTCAAACTCAGGTGATGAATCTGACTATATACCTTTCCAAGAGGGACAAAGGATGGTCGACTATATGTTTGGGTGCTTTGCCTCTTACAAATCCAATAGACAGTTTGAGACGATGTCTAGAGAGGTACTAGCCTCCTAGACTGGGAAACGTATTTTGATTTGGGGCAGGAAGGAAATACGTTCCTCTTGCCGAAGGCGTAGTTTGTAGGGCTATAACGATGGTTACGCTTCCCAGGGAAGAAAACGTAATCGACTACGCACACTCATGCGTCCCGATCGGCGGTGAAACAATTAATTGGTCCTAACCGATTCACGTGTGCGATTAAGGAAGAGGTTAAGGTGCTCTAGCGGTTGAGATAAGAAACGTGACCGTTAATCCGATAGCGATTTAATTTAGCTCCCAACCATTTTTCTTAATCACACATATTAATCATAGTTCAGGACTGGTTAGCTCATAAGAAGATGAGAAAGGGGAGGGCGCAGATTGTGGCAGCTGCCGTCGTAGCGGCTTACCGGCGGTGACTTGGAAGCTTTCTCCGGTGGCGAGCGGCGGGCTTGCCGAGCGGGGCGGCGGCGCGCTACCGACCTTGACGAGGGCAGGGGAGCTAGGCCCTTGGGAGAAAAGGGGAGGTCCGGCAGCCCGGTTGCTCTAGGCATGGTTACAAGGAAGCGGGGATGAGGGAGCTCGAGCTCGAGGGTGGCTTGCCGGTGGCTGTAGCTCGGAAGCGGCGGCGAGGGCTAACCGGCTGACCGACGAGGAGAGCCAGATGTGGGGATGGCGCTGCGGCATGGCTGACCCATGGCGAGAACAGGAGCAGCCCATGGTGGTCGGATTTGGCACCACTTTCGCAACTCGCGGCACACTGCACCGGCGGGGGCTTGACTCTTACAAGGATAGCTTGATGCGCTCGGGAGGAAGCTAGGAGGAGGGCTAGAGGTGTTGGAGAGGGGATTAGGTAGAAAAGGAGCAGCTCGGGTAATAGAGGAGATGCTCGCTGGGTAAAGTATGGGGAGTGAGCGGCTCAGGCTTAGCGGGGGTGTCCTAGGGAAAAGGAGGGGCAGGCTGCTCGGGCAAGCGCAGTAGGGAAGAAAGAGCCCGGGGTGATGAGGGAAGAGAAGAAGTAGCTGGGGAAGATGGATGCTGTGGAGCCCCGGTTCGGCTTATGCAACTGAGTGCCAATGTACATGGAGGCTAGGACGATGGACCCTGGACTGTTGCAGCACAGGAGAGTGAGGGAAGAGGTTAGGCACCGTTTGCTATTGAAGAGATAATGTGGCGCTGCCTGGTAGAAAGAACAGTGCTTGCAGTAAAGAGGAGGGAGAGAGAATTAGAGGAAAGAGGACAAGGGGAAAAGTGGCTATGGTAGTCCGGGCCCCACATGGAGGAGAGGTGAAGTGCATTCGGTTGGTACATGCACTAATTAGGTTGGAGAGGTAACCACGTGTAAATAAATAGCAGGTGAAATGTGTTTACACTACACCTATGCTCACGATCATATACACATGATAGCTTGAATAAACGGCATTGGAGCCGAGGGTAGAAAAATTTCCACAAGGTACTTTAGGATTGAGGGTGCATAAGCCCGTCGGATTATTTGAGTACGAGCTAGCAATGGAAACGAGGAGCTAATACATGGAGAGGAAGACTTGGGTCATATGGTCAAGTTACGGTTTAACCCGTAGCTCGAAAAGAGGGAATTAAGGTTTGCATATATGCGTATATACAACGACAGTATATATGTGCACACCTTCATAGTATGATCTGGGGGAGTAGTTGGTAGAAGGTCATGGCATACGGAAGTGATTTTTGTCATATATATGCTTCAATTTTGTAAAAGTACCGTGCGGGTGCTTAGCTTCAGAAGTTGGTTTTGAGCACACCAACTATGACAAGAGGGGAGGTGATGTCGAAGATATGTTCGTGACGGGAAGGAAAGACCGAATACCCATGCATGAAGACAAAGGTATGCAGCAGGGCGCAGGCTTAGCCGAGCATTGTGACGGGGATTCTGGGTTTCGACAAAATGGATATCTAGGAAAAACAAGGATAATGGGTAGCACACTTGTTGCGGGAAGGGAACAAGGATGGAAGACTTTTGATTCACGCTACTTTAGGATTTTACAAGAGTATGTTTTGGCAAAAAAAAATTGATCGGGTGTGCTTTAATTGACACTATTAGCAAAAAAATTTGTAAGCCCTAATTTTCAGGTTTCGGAAGAACGGGATAGTTAATTAATATTGGTACATCAAGGTTAACATTGATAAATATTATTGTATGTTGATTAAAGTATGATTCATTATTATTAATGCAAACTCAAAGCTATAATTTAGTTCATTAATCTTACGGCATATATCCTCATAACTCCAATCAAATAAAAAACAGACTCATCTCACACATTCAACCAAATAATAAAACTGGCTCATCGTATCTTTAAAATTGTAGAAGGCACTAACTCATCTATCCTTTCCTTTCAACCAAATGGACACTAATGTAGCCTAGTTCGCTAAAAAAGCTACCCAGCCTAAATCCAATCGGCAGAGGGCAGGCTACAGCAGAGAAGCATCGCTCGGTTCGCTCCCGTGTCTCTGCTCTCGGGCACGCGATGGAAGCACACAGCAGGGCAGGCAAGCAGCGGCGCAGCGCTGGGCTAGGGCACGCTTGCTGGGGTACGTAGCGCCGATAGCGGCTCCGCTCCAGCGTTCCCATGGGCAGGAAACCAGCGAGATGTTATCACTATGGTAAACAATTTTGTGTTTTATTTTTTTACTATTTTGAACCTTATATTTATTGGTCAAATTTTGTTTAACTTCCTAAAACCATCTCCAAAATCCTGCGCCGACCATCAGCAAGGCCGCCATCTCCTTCCTGCTATGCGTAACCATATCATTAGGGCATCTTAAATGCACTAGTAAACCTAAATGTCTTTAAAAGTTGTGAAAAAAATTTATGACATAAAAATAATATGAAAATTCGGTTCATGCCACACAATTTGAAATTTTCACAAATCAAGAAACAAAAAAGAAAATCCGACTATAAATAGTACCAAATTTAAATCTGGAGGGAACAGTGCCCTCGCTAATACTATTCATAATCTAATTTTTTCTTTTTGTTCTCAAGTTTTAGATCGAATTTGGATTATAATATGCAAATTTATGACATAAAAATAATATGCAGATAATAATCAAATTTGATTCTGTAATGACCCCCATTCTTAATACATGAGATCAGTACAGATCATCGTGAATAAAAATGATTTCTTTCAACATATGCATGCATCTAAGCTAGTTAGAGATGATGCTGATTAAAAACTTAAACATATGATTTGAAAATAATCTTAAACGAAACCTGAACCTAGCTTCACCCAATTCTCAGCTTACTAATTCTTTACAAGTACTAGATATCTTAGAGGACTAACATCAAAATTATCAAGTCATTTGGGCTACATTTGAATACTTAATTAAATGGATGTTCAAAGCTTTTTCTTTGAAACACGATTTCAATAAGTAACCAGATGAACATTCGCTTCTCCAAATCTCGTAAATTTTTATATTTAAGAGTTATTTACCTGGTTTAGGCTAAAACAAAATTTCTAAAATATATTTAGTAGTTTAACTTCTAAATTGAACCCTAGTGCAATAATGCTATTTTGACAGTTTAAAGTTTAATCCATTAAACTAATATAAGGATTGAGGAGTACCATTAGGACAATAAATTTTTACAGATCTTCCAAATGGTTTTGGGGACTCTTTTTCCTAATCTAACTCTAAAAACAGCAAAGAAAACAAAAAGAAGAAAGAAATAACTTACCTGCCGTGGGGCCCGCCTGCAGGCTCTTTTCTCCACGTGGCAAGCAGCTCATCACCGCACTCCCCATTTCCTTCTCCCCTGCCGATTTCTCCAAAGCGCCGCTTCTCTCCTCCCCAGCTGCTCCACGGGCCCCAGCTCGCCACGGCCGCCACTGCAGCTCTGCCCGGCCTAGGCCCATCCGCCGCCGTCTCGCCTCGGATAGGCCGGCCGTCGGTGCCACGCTCGCTGGCCCGGCAGGCCGCAGAGCCGCCTTGCGCCGGCCTCCTGGTGCGTGCCTCCGCACCCCGCGCCCAGCTCCTCCGTCCGCCTCCTCGCCGCCGCGGGCTCGTCGCTCGTCCCCGGCGCTACGGGCCGCGGCAAGGAGGAGGGCCCCACGCTGGTGGTGCTACTCGGGTGGCTCGGCGCGCGGCAGAAGCACCTTCGGAGGTACGCGGACCTGTACCGCGAGCACGGGGTCGGCTCGGTGCGGTACGTGGTGCCCGTCCGCGAGCTCGTGGGGCTCGACCTCGACCGCCGCGTCGAGCGCAGGGTCACCGACCTCGCCGACGAGATCGCCATCGTTTCCGAGCCGAAGTCCGACGCCAGCATGGCCAACGCCCTCCACCGCATCATGATCGCCGGGGTCCCCACCGTCGCCATCGACCTCGTCGAGATCGAGGGCAACTCCTCCGTCCTCAACGACGAGTTCATCGCGCACCGCCTCGGCTTCATCCCGTCGCGTCCGCCGGCGCCATGGCCATGTGCTTCTCCCGCGACTGCGACGCCTGCGACGGCGATGGCTCCTGCGAGTACTGCTCCGTCGAGTTCCACCTCACCAGCCCATGCGCCCCGAGCCACTCCTCCTCTGTCCCAACACCGTCCCTGAGCTCTTCTCCGCCACCTCGAGTCACCCCGAGTCGGCCCAGGTTCCTCGTCGACTGATTAAGACATGCTCAGCCATTTGATTAGCACAGTTGTTGATGAGCATTTAATTAGCACAGTTGTTGATGACCAAAAACTAATGTGAAGTAGTTAAACCAGTTAGCGCCGTGTGTAGATTCTTCTATTACTCACTATGAAAATACAAGAATAAACTACTTTAACAACCGGCCAACTAACCAATGTTAGTAAAGTTAACAACAGTTAGCTGTAAGTAATATACTTCACATTCACGGTAATTATTGGTTAGTTTAGTACCAGAGCAATTACCTTATATATTTAACTTGGATCGATTTGCTAATCCATGAAGTTCCAGCCTTTTAGTGATCGCAATAGCTCTGTCCTAAAGACAACTACATTACGCAATGATTAAGTGAATCCATTAGCTTAGGCATTGTTTGCTTCCGATTAGAATTAACGAACGGTACATGCAGCTAGGCCTGGGTACGCTCCACGGTTAAGATGTAACAATCTAATAATTAAAGTGCTGCTACTAGCTAACCTGCAATTAGAGGGTAGTGGCAGCTAACCATATAAGTAACTTGTTAACTGGTTAAAATTAGTCTTTATAGGCCACCATGGTCAGATGCAAAGATGCAAAACAACCAGTACGAAACCTCATGCGCATGCTAACATATAGTAAGCATTCAGGTCACCCAGCTAACTAGTTCTATAGTACCAACATTTGAGTAACCAGCGCCAAGCAACAGCCAGTCACTTAAGTAAGATTGTGTTAAGTAATTGCGTTATTAACCGTTTAACTATCAGTTGAATCCCATGGTCTTCAATTAAAAAGGTGATGAATGGATTTTGATGGCATTGCCTTCGAGTCATACCAGGACATATGTGCTTGCCACTTAGCTCATTATAACAAGCCCATAGTTAGTGTGAATGCCTCGCTGTGGTCTTGATCAGACTTTTAGAATTCAGCTAACCACTCATGATTGCTCTGGTAATTACCATGTGCACCGTTAGTACGTCACCAATAATCTAGTAAATGTACTACATTAATAATATTCCCACGACATGCGGACCCGCATTAATTAAAGATTTGCTTAATCACAACCCCAAATCCGTGAGTAGGATATACCCTTCACGATCATGCTTGAACACTAGTCTCATTGATTAAATCATTTGGCTCACTAATTTAGTTAGCACAGGGTTAAATTGGCTGATTTCCTAAAACTGGACCAACGAGCCCCTATTGTCAAGAATTCAACTTATTAACCTACTAAGTCTTTTAGCTAGAGACGACCATAATTCGTAGGAAAGTCATGCAGTAGTAACATACTCAAATAATTGTCTCTATACTGCAACTGGACAATGTCCTAACAGTTAGAGCACAATATCAAGTTTAGTTACATGATATAAGTTAAACTTCAATTCTCGGCCTGTGGATCTTCCATGTAAAACCTGGAGAAAAGCATTTCTAGCGTGCACGCTATATAAAGTAGCAGAATCCACCGTCTAGTATGCTTTGAGATCCGTGCGTATAGCTTCTACCGTTTTGTATTTCCTTGTATTGAATGCGTTTCTCTAATTTCTGCCTTCCGTATTCACCTCTTCCCCACCCTCGTCTCTCTCCATTCCATCTCCACAGCGCCCGAGGCGCTCTTCCTTTCCTCCCGGCCGTGTCACTCTCCGGCCGCCTGCCCTGCGCGCTCCTCCGCCTCGGCGCCCTCATCTCCCTCTCCCTCCCCCGCAACAATCTGCCATCCTCCTTTCACTTCCCTGCCATCTCTCCCGAATCTCTCTCTCTCTCTCTCTCTCGCGGCCATGGAGGAGCTCCTCTTTCCCCATTCCCACTCTTCAGTGCCCGGCACCCCACCTCCCCCCACTTCACCGGCGGTGGGTGGAGTCGTCGCCCGCCGGAGCCTACCCCGCCGTCATAGGAGCTGAGGGAGCCCCGATCCACTCCCTCCGCGGTCTCCTCCGGGCGGCCCGACGGCGTGTCCCTCCGCTGCCCCTCCCCTCCTCCCCACCACCGTCCCCTCCGTGGACGCCACCTCCATCGCCTCCCCCGACCCCCCCACCTCCCGCGCTTCTTGGCCCTCGGGCGCAGCCCATGAAGCAGCAGGCCGGGGCAACCGGCCCCGCTCCCCGTCAGTGACTCGTTGCTCGGCCGGCGGCCGCACCCGCAAGCAAGCCCGCGCCGCCGCGGCGGGACTCCTTGAGTAGGGCCTCGAGCACGAGCAGGCAGCAACCGGGCGAGCCCTCCTCCGCAGCTCCGCTCCTCGACGAGGCCGCCCGCCGCCGAATCGCCGATCCGCCGATTCCAGTGGCCCCAAGCCGGCTGCTCGCCCTCCTCGACGAGGCTGCCCCTCTCCGCCCGTGGCGCGCGCGCTCGTCGCAACCGCCGCTGGCCACCCTCCCCACCCAGACTCCGTCGGCCACCGGCGCTGGTCGCCGGCGCAGCGAGCCCAGGCCACCGGCCGACTCCACCACCACCTCTGCCCCCTCCTGCGGCTGCTGTGCTAATTTTCACTACAATACAATTTTCTTTTTTTTTGAACCCATACAAAGCATGCTTTCATTCCATCGATATTATGCTTACATCAAATGCTAATTGAATTCAAATTACATCCGGAGGATCTTGCCTCCACAATTTTCATTAGTATTTGTTTGGCATGAAGTCAGCATTTCATATTTGCTACATGCTAGGTTAGAGGGTGAAGTTCAGAATCCCCATATTATTAATAATTGTATTTGTTTCAGCTATTACATTTTGAGATTTACTTGTTCAGTTTCAGTTCCTAAAATGGCCTACTTAACTAGCTGGAAATAAATGAACAGCTGTTGTATTGTAGTGATAGTGATAAAAAGGAGAATAAATAAATGCATGATGCTTGTAGAGGATTCAAGGTACTTGGAGTATTTTCTTTGAAATTTTATGCATAAGTATGCCACTTTGGCATGGTGCTTAAACACATCTTTTCTATCAGCCTTTTGGTACTTATCTTAGATCATTTTCAAGTATCTGTTCAGTAGTTCACATTAACATTATGCTTATCTCTATTCTTTCATATTGTCATAAATGTTGGGATGTCTTTCAAGTTCCAACTATTGCTTTGAATCATTATATCTGAGTGCTTGTTGATGCATTTCACAGCTTAATTGCCCTTGTATAGTTGTGTCTTGTGTGTTTCTTTATTAGTGGGATCTCATAAATCAAAACAAACAAGTAGGTAGCGTGAAATTTTATTTTTGTTCCCTAATGCAGTTCGGTTATGTACTTACAGAATGGGGACTAAAAATAGATCTCTTGTCCAAACCTGCTTGCGTTACCAGCATCGAAGGTAGTGAAACTCATATAAAACACGATGAAACTCGAGTAAACCAGTGTAAAACTCAAATGAAACATGGTGAAACTAAAGTAAACCAGAGTGAAACTCATATGAAACAAGATGAAATCATAGCGAACCAGAGTGAAACTTATATGAAACACGATGAAACACGATGAAATTAACCAAAGTGAACCAGAGTTAAACTCATACGAAACACGATGAAACTCTATGAAACATGACAAATCGGAACCATACTGAAATCTAAAAAAATTCATGAAATATTTATGAAACATAACAAAGTAACATACAGTGAAAATTACCAAGTTTCATGTCGGTTTCATGTCGGTTTCATCAAGTTTCAAATAAAAAAATATTTATACCAAGTCGCAAGTAAGGAATTTTTATGAAAGAATTGTTCGACAGTTATGAAACAGAAGTAAAATATTGTAAGAAACATTTTATGTTTCATGAACATTTTTGAAACCATCATATTTCATTATGTTTCAGTAAAATATCGTACGAAATATATGGTGAAACATGTTTCATCATGTTTCATGAAACATTTTTGAAACATTATGCCTCCTGGTTGTTTCATCTAATATCAAGATTGTTTTCTTATGTTTCATTGATTTGACACAGTGTTTGAAGCTTATGACAAATATTCTAAAGAGGAGACTCCTATAATATTTCAAATTAGAATACATTGATACGACAAATTTTTTTAAATATATTGAAATACTCAAATTAGAATGAAACATGCCCAAACCTGACAGAAAAAATAAAACTTCAATCAAAATTGTTAAATTTCTCTGAAACATGTTTCAAACCTATGAAAACTTCACACATTTTGTATTTCTCCGCAACATGTATGAAACCCTACAAAACTGAAATCAAACATTCATGAAATTTCTCTAAAACCTGCCTGAAACCAATAAAACTTGAATCAAACGTTGCATAAGAAATTTGTTTTAATGTTTCATAATTGTAAGATAATGTTTCATAATTGTTTCACGAAACATATATGAAATACTGAAACATTCGTGTAATGCACTGAGACACAATGAAACATATATTAAACACACTGGAACAATGTTTCATAATTGTTTCATAATGTTTCATAATTGTTTCACTAATGTTTCCATATTGTATGAAATAATAAAACAATATTCCCATAATGTTTCAGGATTGTTTAGTTGAATTTGAACTCTGTTTGAAATGGAGCAAACTTACCAAAGGAAAACAAACCAAAAATAAAAATCCTAATCTAAATTCCCCCCCCCCACTGCCGGATGGGCCTCCCTTTCTTGGCCCATTTTCTTTTTCCTCCCCACACCGGCCCAGCCCGCCACCCTCCCCATCTCTATCCTCTCCCCACGCCACCTCCCTCTCATCCACCCGCCGCCACCACCGGGAGCTGCCACCGAGCAGCTTGCGTGGCGAGCTCCCGGGCCTCTCCCCGCCACCAGTTGCTTCGGTCCGGGCGCCGCTCTACTCTCCGCTATACACCACCCCGGCCGGCCGCCTCTCCCATTCTCCTCTCTCCCCGTGTCTCTCTTCTCTCGGTAGCTTGCTGTCGCCGCCTCACCGAGCTCGCCGCTCCACCCGGCCGAAGCCTTCTTCCCCCGCCCCGCCGTCCCGCGGCCCCTTCGCTCGCCTCGGTTGCTGCCCTCCCCGGAGCTCCGCCCCGTCGCAGAGGAGGAGCAAGGAGGAAGATGGAGGCACCCGGCCGAAGCCTTCTTCCCCCGCCCCGCCGTCCCGCGGCCCCTTCGCTCGCCTCGGTCGCTGCCCTCCCCGGAGCTCCGCCCCGTCGCAGAGGAGGAGCGAAGATGGAGCGTACCAGAGATAAAACGATAGCGATGGGGAATAAATGCGTGGGGACCACAATAAAAATAGTTTGTATAAGTACCATGTATACTACATAGCCGAAGAATACAGAAATTTTTCTCATTAAACGTACACAGATCCCTAAGTCACAATGAACGGTGGATTCTGCTACTTTATATAGCGTGCACGGTAGAAAATCCGCTCTCGTAAAACCTGATCGAGTGGCATCTGAACTGGAATCCTTGCAAAGACCATTGTCATATAGAGTCCTTTTGTCATCAAGTCAAATTGCGGTTGATTACTTGCCCCCTTTGTTGGTTAACAACTAATAAAATATTAAAATTCTGGTGATCTGTGGCTAAGCAACAGCTATACACTTACGTAATTTGTGTTAAGTTGACAATGGACTTAACCTGCACCCTTAAATTGCCATGTGCATATCATGCATATGATTACTCTAGAAGAATTCAAATTTTATTAAGACAAGCTAATATTAATCTATCAAACGTGCATATTTAATCTTGCTTAAAAGGTATTCACATCCACCTTAGTTGCATATCTCGAAGCACGAACGTATTCATGTTAAAAGCTCCTTCATATTAAGAGTATAATACAACTAAAACTATATTGAAATGTAGGAGTATTAACATGCTTATGTTAACTCGATACTTCCTTTTCAACGTAATTCCATCCATGCATCCTTGTCATGTTCAAATTAGCTTCTTAGGTTTGTTTTTCTCTTTTGGAGGTCATTTGCTTCTTACCGGTGTTTCAAGTATTATGGGATTCTTGCGTATGATCACCGTACTTCTCCAAGCAATGAGACAAGCCCTGCAAAGCTCGATAAGATTCCTAATTACTTATGTTATGGTTTTGAATAAGATGTTTACTTAATTGCAAATTGGTTGTACTGCTATGTGATGGCGAATCAATAGCATGGTAGGGTTAATTGGTTGCAAGATCAGCGGTGATCTTTTAAATCGATGAACAAAATATGAAACCCTAATTGTGAATTGTGAGGGCCGGGGTATCGTCACCTACAGATAGATCGACAGGGCGCAACCCTGATCGATGCAGGTGTCGTAGGGCTTTACTCATCACCCACGGTAGAGTTGAATTGAGATTGGTGGGAAGTCATGGTGGGCCAACCCTGAACTTACACATTCTTAATTCTTCTCTCGCGTCGGGACAAGTCTTGCTTGCCTTGCCTGACCACAGAATAGGTTGAGCCTTGCTTGGAACAACCATAATTAAATCAGCTTGTTTGGTTTGCTCTGAATGCTTGAAATAATCTTGCTTGACTATCTTGAATTCACCTGGTCTTGGTTGACTAGTCTGAGAATTTGATTAAGTCTTGTTTGACTTACGTGATCAATATGGATGAATCTTAGTTGATTTCCATAGCTTGATAATCTGAGTTTTATTATTTTAAATCTTAGATTGATTGATTGGTATGAATCTTGATGATATTGCTTTATCGTTCATGATTATGCCATGTTATCATGTGTTAATGCTGAATACATGTGTAGTATTCAATTCTTGTTCAATGCCATGCTTAAGATAATTAGGATGAGCCTACAAAGCATCTTGCAAGTACGAAAATACTTAAGGAATTCAATTCCTAAACCGTTGCAGGCGAGACTAATATAGAGGATTTCTACGTTGCGGATTTTATGAAGAAGTGATGTTCTTTTTGGCAAGTTTGTCCTTCGCGGTCACATGTGTGGGTTACGTGTTTCTCAGGAAGATGGCTGGGGTTGCCATCTCCAGGGTTTTCAATCTATTTCCGCTACCGTTCTTCAGGTTTCAAAGTTGTAAACGACCTTCGAGTCGTTATTTATGTGATGTAACACCTCTCTCGGGTAAGAGGTGATTTATATATATCCGAATAACTCTTGCATTCTAGAGTTTGACCTGTGATGTGAAGTTGTTAATTGTGATCGTTCCATATACTGTGCGTATATGATTGAAGTATATGGAATTGATCATAAAGAAGTAATGTGTTCTTTCCGGTTTCACTTTGCGAAGTATTGTTGATTGAGTGACCCGCTAGCTGAGATGCAGTGCCGGTTAGGTAGGGTGTGGGTAATCGTGCCGGGCTTTCGAGCGACCCACTAGTCTTCGGGTTAGGTTAGGGTGTGGGTACGATTGCCGGGCTCCTCTGATCTTACTTCGCTTAGTGATCATGAAAGCAACATTAGTTCTTTACCGGATCTTGAATTTGTTTTCAACTTCTTTTGCGATAAGTGTGTTCTTGCCTGGTTTAACCAACCATGAGTGCATACAACATGTGGTGATCGTATGGTGGGTTGGTTAGGTGTCGGATCGCTCGGCGCCATTAGCCGGTGCCCTGCTTTTGGTTTATCATCAGCATCCCGTTGAATCCCTTATGTCTGCACCGCGTGAATGGCTGCGGATCCAGAGGGCGCATGCCTTCGGCTTTGGATCCGGACGGGGCCAGACCAAGAGCGCATGCCTTCCGCTTTGGATCCGGACGGGGCCAGACCTAGAGCGCATGCCTTCCGCTTTGGATCCGGACGGGGCCAGACCAAGAGTCGGAAAAGCCCTCACAGAATTCGTGAGCACCATGCCACGGCAGAACACGGATCTGCGCGGCAACCTTGTCCTGCTCGCCAAGCACGCATGCACGCCTGGTCGATGAGTGGGGATGAGCAAGGCTGTCGGGGCGAAACCGTCACGGTGCATCGCATCGCATGATTTTAAGAACGGTAAGCGTAAAATGTTGATAATTAAAATTTATTTAAAACAAAATTTTAAAATGAACAGAATAGCAAATTCATGATGGCGCCAAACCTATAGGTGAGAATGCCAATGTCCATGACACCGAATACTTTGCGAAACTGGACCACCAAACGAGCTGGCAGTGACTTGTCACACATCAGTGTTAACCTATTTAACACCGACATGGAGTTTAACTGTTTCGGACTTAGCAGTTTATTGTAGTTCATTATTCCATCCTTGCAAGGCCAGGATGGTGATGCTAGGAAGATTGATCATTTAACACGTCACTGTTATGTCAGTTCGTATTTATTTAGCTAGCCAGCATGACGACCTGCTTGATGTTATAGACTTTGGCTCCTCCACATATAGGTCTGACGTCGTCAGAACGACGCCAGTCGTAAGAGCATCTCCAACCGAATCCCTAAAATCCGTTCCCTATATCTCCATTTGAGAATTCATCTCAAAAGATTCATTCCCTAAAATCCCTTCACACTCCAACCGAGTCCCCAAATCTCATTCCTTATACTCCACTCTTCCATATTTTATTAGTTTCCACTAACTAACATGCTATTTGTAAAGGTAAAAATACAATCGCTTTATTAATATGGGTAAAACTATAAGTAATATATTATTTCTAACGGATAAAATTGTAACGGCTATTTTTCGAACGGCTAAATTCCAACGACTAAATTCCAACGGCTAAATTCCAACATCTAAATTCGAACGGCTAAACTCCTACAGCTAAATTTGAATGGCTAAAATCCAACAAGTAAATCCCAACAGCTATATTCCAACGGGTATATTCCAATGGCTATATTTTTGGGTTTATATATACCAAGCCTCTATTTGCTCCTGGCACTTCATTCTCCTCCTCTACAACAACAGAATGAATTGTAACAGCTCATCCATCCATCCTCCTTTCGATTCTTCGTCGTCCGATGATGACGACGAACTCTTTCTTGCCACAGCAATCGTAATTCAGAAGCACTTCGAGCGTACGAATGCTCGACGCCATGGCAGTTCTCGGCCCGGCCGCCAGGTAATCCAACGTAATAGAAAAGCCGGGCATTTTAGACTATATGAAGACTACTTTTCTGATGCTCCTACGTACGGCCCAACAATATTTCGGCGCAGGTTTGCAACCGTTATGAAATCATTTTTTAGTCTCCTTAGTTGTTGATCCTTGTTTATAGCACTCATTTTTCTTTTCCGCTCAGGTTTAGAATGGCTCGTACTCTATTTCTCCGCATAGTTGATGCCGTAGTAAGCCATGATGAATATTTTGTCCAGAAAAGAGATAGAACTGGTCATCTTGGGCTATCTCCTTTGCAGAAGATTACAGCCGCATTTAGAATGCTAACATATGGAGTTCCTGCGGACGCTACAGATGACTATCTCCGGATTGGAGAAAGTACTGCAATAGAGAGTCTTAAAAGATTTGTGAAAGCTATTGTTGAAGTGTTTGGAGATGAGTACCTAGGATCTCTTAACACTAATGATACCGCAAGGTTGCTAGCTATTGGAGATGAAAGAGGTTTTCCTGGAATGCTGGGGAGCATTGATTGCATGCACTGGGAGTGGAAAAATTGCCTGGCAGTTTGGCAAGGTATGTACATCGGCCATGCACACGAGCCCATGATCATACTAGAAGTTGTTGCATCACAAGATCTTTGGATTTGGCATGCTTTTTTCGGTTTACCTGGGTCCCACAATGATATTAATGTCCTACACCGGTCCCCACTCTTTGCAAGGCTAGCAGAAGGGCAAACTCCAGAAGTTAATTATACCGTCAATGGTAACAATTATACAATGGGGTACTATCTTGCAGATGGGATATATCCTACGTGGGTGACATTTATGAAGACAATACCATCTCCTCATGGCAATAAGAAAAATTGTTTGCCCAAAATCAGGAAGCTGTTAGGAAAGATGTCAAACGAGCATTTGGAGTTCTACAAGCTCGCTTCGCCATTGTGCATGGACCAACTCGATTTTGGGATCAAGAAACACTTGGTAATATCATGACTGCATGTGTCATCATGCATAACATGATCATTGAAGATGAGAGGGACGGAGGCCCGTCAGGCTTCAACTATGAAGTGGTGGGAGAAAGTGTTAGAGTATCCCATGAAGTTACGCTTGATACATTTGAGTTCATTCAAACTCATCATTCCATTAGAAACAGGCAAACTCACTCTTAGTTTCAAGATGATCTAGTCGAGCACCTGTGGCAACGTTATTTAGGGATGTAGGTTTTCATACAATTGTTCTAAACCATTATTAGGCAATGTATCATGTTCGAATTATGCAAGCTTATTTTCAAATTGTTGTAAACACTTACTGAGAAAATGTATGAAATTCTACTTTCAATAAATCATAGAAGAATAGTGCATACAACAATCCTAAAACAGTCCATCGAACAGTCCATACAATGTCTCATCAAGGAATAGTACATAGAACTCACTTGTGTCGTCTAGCGACGATATCTTGCTGCAAGCTCATATAGTACTCTTGCTGTGGCCTGAACATACCACTAATGTCCATGCTTATAATTCTCTCCTCCTCCAACAATCTCTTGAATTCAAACTCTCTTTCCCTCACTTCAGTTAGTTTTTTCTTATTTGCAACCTTCTGTTCTTCTTGCTCAATTCTGAGTTTGTCATGTGCAATCCTCTCTTCTTCTATCGCATAACGCCGTGCATACCGCTCTTCTTTCTTGAGCTCTTTCTCAGCATCCGCCAAAGTCTTCTTTGACCAAAGAGTTTCTAACTCATCACTGTAGGCCTCATCTTTTTCTGGAGTGAAACTTTTACCTTTTCGAAGACGTTCTTTTGCCGCCTTCTTCCCAATTGGTCTGGCTGAGCCCTCGCTGTCAGGAGTAGGAGCTTCCACTTCAACATCAGGCCGACTTGAGTTGGTGCTAGGAGTTGAACTGTCACCACTTGGACGGTGGCTTGTCTTTTGTTTCTTCGAGGATAGTCTATCAGTCCACTTCTGATGGTGGTGTAAGACACTCTAATAATGCAAAAAATCAAATACCTTCTTCTCTTCCGCTGCGTATAGGCTACAAACTTGAACAATCTGTAAACACATAGTTGCATTAATATATTTGCACGCATCAGTTCTAACTTAGAAACAAACAAAACCTACATACCTTATCATTTTCAGTAATCCCGCTCTGCCTTCGCTACTCAATCCGATCATAACACCCACAAAACTTGTTTACACTCTCTTGTATAGCGCACCAACGTTTTATAAGGGAAGTTTGGTTACGGTCTGACTCAAAGTTCTTGTCTCATGGAAGTAACCGTGTATTCTACTCCAATACGTGGACCGAGACTGCTCGTTACCTTGTGCAGCATCCAAACTTATATTTAACCAGGCCGACACTAACATCTCGTCTTCCTTCTCATTGAAATTATTTGTTCTCTTATTTGTAGGTTTACTACTTGGAATAGCCTATTCTACCGGGAGCTGTTGCTCCTCCATTGGGCTAAAGTGTTGGGTATCCTCCCAAGAGGTGCCGTCATTTCCGTCGCTCAACAAGTTAACAAAATACCCCTCCATAATAAATTCTGTGCATGAAAATTGTACTCACATTATTAGGAAGTCACACATGTAGCAACCATAATACATGTAATTAACACAATAGCACAATAAGTTCAGATGTCCATAGTACAATAGCATAGCCTTAACATAGGTTTATGATAGTACATGCCAAATATGTTCGATACAAGCGAGACCACAATACTAAATGGAAGTTCATAGTGCTGGAAGCTAGTCCATAACAACAACCAAAAACCACAACAGTTCCATGATGACAATACTTCAGCACTACTACATTACATACAAAACACTACTAGGAGGAATAATATGCAGCAAACTAGCATTCAAGATCAATGTCTTCCTCGTAACAGTACTCGTAGTAGTCACGTTTCCCACTATCATCAGGTACACAGTCAAACGGGACACAATCATCGGGGTCTACTAGCTACAGATCAACATCATCTTGCTCAGGAGCTATGGCATCATCTTCTTCAAGCAACTCCGTTGATTGTGCCGCAACCTGGTCAAGGTTTTTTGCAAGTTCTTCGAACTAGAGGAGAACTAGGTTCATGTCGGCTGAGCAAGGACAAGTCATGGGACACAAATTATCTACAGCTAAATTATTAATAGAAGATGCTAACTCTTCTATTTGCTTTATTGTCCAGACCTATCCTTCTTTTTTGTCCATCCCTGTTGATCAGATGATCAAACAAGCCACAATAATATTAGTACAAACTACTTATACACATGTACACATATTCGGTTTAGCAATTTAGAGGAAGTCGTACTAACACATTGCTGCTTACACTTGTATTAGAGAACAATTGGAACCTTTAAATGATCAGAGAACAATTCTTACAGACAGAGAACAATTGGAACCTTTAACTAATTGTCTTGTGCTACATATATACGACCAATTGAAACCTTTAACTAATTCTTATAGCAGTAGCTAACATGATATAACACATAGCAATATCATCCCCAATTCATGCTTAACAAAAAGGCATTGTAACTAATCTCATGAAGAGAAAAGCATTGTAACCTGCTATGTAACTAATTCATGCTGAACAGAAAAGCATCGTAAGTAATCCCTAAATCTTGCTTAAGAATAAACGGACTCATGAACCAGTCGATGCGAATGAATGATGGATATATCAAGAATAGCTCATGAACAATTAATTGAGATCTAGGCATCTGCCAAACCATCATCAATCCACAACAAACTAACTTGGTCCAAATTAATACAACGTTAGAGGAGAGCAAATCATTCCAGAACGACTAGTGCATACCCATATTCATGCTTTCAAGCTTTAGATCATGACATCTCAGAAGGGAAGGAATTTCTACAACTACGAATAAATCTTGCAAGTATTATTCATCCATGGCTAAACATTACAGGAGCTTCATGTGGTCCGTACCTTTTGTCTTGGAACGGGTAGCTCGCGGTGGTGCACGAACTAGTGATGTGGTCGTTGATGCTCCTCCCGGTTGGTCGAGTCACCGTCTGGAGCTCCGCAATGGCCGGCTTGTGCTTCCCCGGGGCATGGCGCTCCCTTTCTCGCAGCTGACTCGGCTACCAAAGGGAAAGCACCAACAAACAGAGCTAATGTCGGATTTGGGAGAAAGATCTGGTGAGGAAGGGAGAGGAGTAGCTTACCACTGATGTGGATGGATGGCCGGCGACGGATATCAGCTGCGGGTGGTCGGTGCGGCGAGGGGACAAGCCATGGCAGCTATTGACTCCACTAGCAAAGGGAGAGCACCAACAAACAGAGCTCAAGTGGGATTTGGGAGGAAGATCTAGCGAGGAAGGGAGAGGATGCTCTTACCAACGATGTGGATGGATGGCCGGTGACGGATCTCAGCTGCGGGTGGTCGGTGCGGCGAGGGTATGAGCCACGGCAGCTAGATGCGGGAGGGAAGGGGAGGATCTGCTCTGACCGGTCCGGATCTGTGCGTGCCGAAGAAACCCTATACGACGACTGCAGACGGCGCGGACAGCGGAGGCGACTGCGGAGCTGAAGCCGATGGAGATGACGACCGCCGCAACTACGAACCAACTAGGGGCAACGACATGTGAGTGGGGGAGACGAAGTCCGCACGGGCGCGGGACGCAGGGTGGAGGAGCGACGAAGCCGGCGGTTGATAGATGGGGAACGGGGATTGCTTCCTCAGAAATGAGGTATGACGGGGGTTGGATAGGAACCATTAGGTATAGAGAATGAGATAGAGATTCGGTTGGAGGGGTTTTTTTTACTATTCTCACCTAAATTAGGGGTAGAGAAGCAAATAAAGAACCGATTGGAGATGCTAAGTTAGATCGATTTTGTTTGAAATTCTTTGCATTTCGAAAATTCGTCTCGAAAAATGTCGAATTGACAACGGCCCGTGTCTTCCCGGCTTGCCAAATCGCATGCATCGCGCGTGGATGTGTATGATTCAGTGGCAGAGGGCGCATGCCTTCTGGCCTCGGATTCGGGCGGTGCCAGATTGCCAGTACTGCGCCACAGAGAGACGGAGGGCCCACTTAATTTTGACCGTTGCAATGTCCGCAGAACTTTGAAGCCGGGCAAAGTGGCACAGAAGAAAGAGAAGAGCTAGTGAGCGGACTGCGCTCTGCAGGAACAGTACAACTACAGCAGTATTGGTGTCTTGATGATACTTGTACCTACTGCATTTACCAGACCGCTGCATGAATTTACACACGAGTCAATGCCCGGTCAACCTGTCGCTGACAGTAATTTATTCCCTCATGATGCTTTTGAGCTTTGACTTGACGACCACACCCCAATGTGCATAATATTTTTAGGGATGTGGATATTTTTATCGTATAGTGTGAGAAGAAGAGAAAAAACATATTATTAGTATGAGACGATAGGCCTTTTCAGGCCCGCTGCATCATCACATCAGGCGATGGGCCTCGCGGAGCTAATTGAGTAAATTGGATGCGGGCCTCCTCCGAGCAACCAAAAGGAGTACACGAACAGCTGGAATGCCCCACTAGAGAAAAGATAAAGGAATGAATGAGCTCAAAAAGGACAGATAGAAGATGGAATAAAGTGTCCACTTGGGGGTCGGAATGGTCTGTTTCCAAATCTTGTCTTTCTTTTCGAGCCAACCAGTGCAACTCTGTTGCTGGTTCTCAAACAATAATTAAACAACATGAGAAGGACCCACACAGAAAAACCTTAATTTCATGTTCTCCATATGATATTTCATTAGCATCTCTAGCGTTTACGTAGATAATTCCTTTAAACAATCATTTTAGGCCCTTCGATTATCTTGAATTTGTGCAACCTCTATCCCACTTGTCCACACTCACTCCCAAAACCTTGTGCCTTCACATTTTGCCTCGTTAGTGCTACTCACTAGTTATCACTCATCAACTCATCAAACTCCACTTTATTTCAGCGCCGATACTCCTAGAAGTGTTGGCATACCCTCTCCCCCCTCCCCCACCTACAAATGTGGTTGCCATCCTTATTATCCGCGGTGCCAACGATGCCTGTCAAAATCTAAGGTCAGTGTCCAAGCGAAGCCGAACTTGATTACCACTAGAGAAGAAGACAAGCCATTGGAGCATGCATCCCGAGGGTGGTCCGACTATTAGAAATTTAGATGATTTATTTGAAAGTACTAGCCGTCTGATGCCTATGGAAACCTTGTTTAATTTTCAAAAAATAAACACTATATCAAGTTGTTATAAAGACTACAAATACTCAACGAGTGGCTACTGTAAATAGTAGTTAGCTAGGGTGTGGAAGATATCCGTCGTTTCATCCATGTAGACGATTGTAGCGGCATCGTCCATATTAAGCTTCCTCCGGCTTATGAATGGCACCATCGTCGAGGATCTGGTCAAGTACGTCCTTCAAAGTCTAGAGTTATTTGGATTTGGGCATTCATTTTTTGTTCCCCTCTTGGAATGAGGATTCTTGAGATGTCGGTTCCGATTGATGTGGATGGTAGCGAGAGTGGTTCCAGATCACTGGCTTTGGATCTCCTATTCAGCGGCTCTAGTGGTGTTTTGGTGGCTCCTACCACTTCGTTGTGGTGATGCTTGTTGGTGGATGAGTGGTCAATGTTTTTAATCGTCTTCACGGAGCTACGATTCGTGGGGGTCTATTACATTCAACTTTTATGGTTTCTCCTTTGTGCCCTCAAGCTACAAACACCATGATTGCCGTCAATAACGAGGCAGGAGACGATGCGGGGGACCCTCTATGTGTTCCCTGTAATTCTTCTGTTTTCTTAGGGTTCATTACACAAATGTACCATGTACTATTTTTTGAATTAATATAATCACTACCACACAGGTACTATCACAGATAGTTCAGAATCGTTAGCACAGATGGTTTGGCAGGTATGTGATGAGAGAAGTGGATCACGGACGGTCTGTGATGAGAAATTCCAAAATTAAAAAAAGCTACCATTGGAGAACTAGCTCCAACGCCACTAATAGACCATTTCCAATGCCCCCAAGCAAACCACTAGCGCCACCAGCTCCGATGCCACCATGCTAGATCGAACCTCTACGAGCACCAATCCACCAAATCCACCTCTGTTAGCACTAGGGCCACCAGATCAGGCGCTGTTGGCTGCCCATGAGTACTTGACGATGTTGCGCTTCTTCCATGGCGAGGCGCAGTCAAGCTCTAGCCTCCTACCTGAACCCCTCCTCCACCTTTGCTGCCAAGGCCGCTGCTTCCACCGTCTTCAACGCCACGGTGGACGGAGGAGCCACAAGATGCGCCACGACGCTGGCTCCCCATTGATATAAAACAACTGCAGTGCCTCCTCCAGATGCCAGCTCGTCATCTACGAAATGTCTCAGCAAAACGGATCGTGTCAGACGATTCGAGCCAGAGGATGGAATTGATTGTAAGCTAGGAGGGCGGTGGGACGAGAGAAGACGAATTTGGAGGAACTAGGTGACCATCTCAGGCACCTGGCCAATGGTGATCTCGAGGAAGGTGGAGACAAGGGCCTCCCTTTCCATGTCTGTCAAGGGAGCATCGGTCATGGCGGACGCCAAAGTCAGCAGTAGAGAAACAGGAGACAAGGGCCTCCCTCTCCATGTCTGTCGGAGAGCGTTGGCCATGGCGGGCGCCTAAGTCGGCAGAGGAGAAGGAGGAGATGAGGGCCTCCCTTTCCATGTCCGTCAGGGGAGCACCAACCATGCCAGGCGCCTAAGTCAGCAGAGGAGAAGGAGGAAATGGGGGGACAAGGACAAAAGCGAGTGGAGCCATGTGGGAGAAGGTAGGAGAGGCTCGACCTGAGGGAGTTAGGGTTGAGGTGTGGGTTTTATACGAAAATGTGAAGGACATACCTAATGTGCCAGATTGGGCTAGCTTTGTAGGCAGCAAACCAAAGGTGGTTAAAACTCATCTATGATGTCCTATTTCATATTATAGATGGTTTTTAAACAAAAACCCATATGTGATGACTTTCTCATCACATTTGGTTTTCTTCCCGTGATAATGTTTAATACGTATGGTTTTTGAGATCCGTCCATGATAAGACGTCTTGAATGACGGTTTTTATAGTAGTGAATCTCCACGCTTTTGAAAAATATTGAAATAATTAACTTAGCTATACTAACTAATCTAATAACTCAAATTATTGTATAGCATGGTCTCCAACAGTCTGTCGTCAACACACTAACTCGTACCATGCACACCATCACACTAAACAGGACATAAGAGCATCCATATCCCAAAGTGTTAAAAAATGGAAGTGCAGAAGCTAAAGTCAAAAGGTTAGCCCCATAGCTATGCCTGGCAACCAATGCTAAGGATTTTTTTTTCATTTCTGTTTTAAATAAACAAAATTCAAATAACTCAATATCACCTTAGCATCCATAGGTAAGAAAGCATAATAGAGAGAGAGCGAGAAAGAATAATGCATGTGTTGTTTTAGTGACCAAGGTGAGGGCAATCTTAATCACTAAGATCTGTAGTAGTATTTAAAGTGTTTAAGTTTGTTCTTTTGATGAAAATAAAGTGTTTAAGTGATTGAGCTGCAAAACGGCCTCAACTAGATTGCCTAATTCATGCATCATTTAGTGTTGTGTTGGCCACCCTAGATTTGAGTCTAACCTCCGCCTCTAAAGAAAAGTGATGTGTTCACCTCTAAAGAAAAGTGATGTGTTCACCTATCACCTAAACTATTGCTAAGGGATACGGATGCTCTAGGACCCCTCCAAGCACACGCTCTGACCATCTGTTTGTACAGTTGCATACTTGCATCCACCGAAAGATCTGAGCACTTGTTCTAGTCACCAATTGCAAAAGAGTTCAGGGAATCGTCAGTATAAATGTGGTCTAGCATTGATCAAGCAAAAGATGGCGTCCGGCAAGAAGGAAGAGCAAGCTGCCAACATGCCTTGGTTTATCGTGCTAATCCACGCACTTTGAGAGCTAAACTGCAACCGTCGGCGAGCACCAAACGGCGATGGAAATTAGTAAATGGAGGAAAGCAACGTATGGCTTCGCATGGCTGGACGTGACTAGGCATGATTTTGCCACAAAAGCGGACGCGGTTGTAGGCCACCGGCGCGCACGAGCACCGCTGGCCGCATCATTCCCAGGTAACTGTGTCGAACGCCACTTGCATCATCACGCCAAGACGCACACAAAACGGAACGAAACGCATGCAAACACGGCACAGAAAGAGAGACGCACAGCGGCACAGAAAATTTTCGGTTCCCTCGTGCCTGCGATCTCGTGAAGGGTAACCCTACCATAGGACACCGTTGACAATAGCCGTGGCGAAAGCATCGCACGCGCCGAATCACTGTGCATTCCGTAGGGCCCTGCGGTCGGATGATACATGGATCTGCCTCGAGCATATCCTACTGTAGCGCATGTGGATGTGTGTGCTGGACCGCTCCGGCGGTGCTGTAGCGATCAATCGGAGACGTCCAAGGCACGATCCGACGGAGCAGATCACGTAGCACTCGCTGGGCACGCACCCTGCTGCCCGGCCGGCTTCATCTGCACAGAACAACAGTACTGCACCGAACAAATCTCTGTGCTATATAGAACGCAGATTTGTTTTGCCCACGCTTTACTTGAGATCCATTCTTCCTGCCTAAATGGGGTTCATGTGCGTGCTCGCGTGCTCCCGTCCCGTCTCTCTCTCTCCCCCATGCACACATTTTTGCCAATCTCTTTCCAGGCTTTTTGCCCGAGATCAAGTAGTGGAATGTACACATTTCTGATCTAGATCAGCTCATGAACGTGCGAGAAAGGTAGTGGATTCATTGGACCATGCAATCCAAGCACCAAAAAAACATTCCGTCATGAACAAAAGGGCGATTTATATTATGCTCATATTACTACATCAGTACATTGATTCCATGGTCCATAAATACATAGATACATTATACATACGCGTACATTCCTGCCGCGCTTAGACCCCCGTTCCGACCGGCCGCCGGCCGGAGACCTTCTGGCTGAGCGCCTGAAATGGGCTTACGCCGTGTCCGAGATGGCCGAGAAATGCGTTGTATCCGTCGTCACGGCTGCGGCGCCGCCGGGCGCGAGAGGTAAACTCGGCATTGCATCACAGACCGGCCGACTTTGAACCCCGGCATGACGGTGAACCCGACGACGCGGTTCCCGGCCGGTGCCAACGCTGCCATCCAGCCACCGTCCTCGCCGTCCAAGTCGCTGACGCTCTCCATGTACACCTCCGAGAACCGCGCCCCGGCGCGCGGCTGGAAGATGGACGCGCCGCCGTCGAACGCGAAGAACAGGCAATGCAGCAGCCAGACGCGGCGCGCCATCTCGGCGAACTCGGAGAACCACGAGGTCTCCGGGAACGCCGCCCCGGCGCTCACGGCGCCGCGCTGCGCCGGCCTCCCGAAGAAGGCCACCTCCATCCGCTCGTGCACCAACGACAAGTACCTGTCCCGCACGAACTTGCCGAGCGCGCCCCACCGCGAGCTCCGCGAGTCAAGGAACGCGGCCGCCGGCGCAGTCCTGAGCTCCGCGAACTCCTCGAAGAAGTCGCGCCGGTCGTAGGAGCCCCGGTCCTTCAAGGAGCTCAAGTTGAAGTCTCTCCGGTGGAAGTTGGTGAACATCTTCAGCGTGACGTAGGAGTCGAGCGCGAACTTGGCGTCGCTGGGGTGGCGCAACGGGACGCCCGGGTGCACAGCGGCGGCGGCCGCGGCGGGATCCCACCCGGCCAGCCGCATTTCGACGAACATTGACCTGGCGAAGGAGCGGATGGACTTGACGGCTTGGCGCAGCGCGGTGAGGAAGTGGGTGGCGTTGAGGCCGGAGAGGTGGAGGTCGTCGAGCGCGGCGAGGTTGCGGTCCGGGTGGACGCGCTCCTCCAGGGCGCGCGCGGCGCGGAGCTCGTCGGCGAGCTCGCCCCTGGCGCCCTCCGCGTCGGCGTCCCGCGCGCGCAGCTCCATCTCCAGCTTGCGCGCGGTGATCTCGTAGGTCCGGATGAGGTGGCGCTGCTCGTCGGCGATCGCGGCGGGCCCCGCCGCCGCGTTCTTGGCGGCGCCGACGGGGTCCCTGACGTACCGCCTCTTGTGGTCGGAGAGCTTGCCGAGCTCCGCGACCAACGCGGCGTCTGCCGATTGTATCGCCTCGGCGTCGTAGGGGTGCTGCGCGAGCTGCAGCTGCGCGTACGACGCCTTCACCGCTGACACCCCGGCGAAAAGGCTCGCGACGAACGCGTGCGCGTCCGCCGCCGGCACCTGCGCGCCCTTCTTCTCCGCCGCATTCTTGAAGAAGGCGTCGAGGGAGTAGGCGGCAGCCATGTTGCCGGAGAGCTTGAGCTTGCTGAGCGAGTTGATGGAGCTGTCCAGCGACTCGTCGTACACATCGCTGGCCACAGAATACGCCACCCCCGCCCCCGCCGGAGAGCGCTTGCGGCGGAGGAGCCTCGCTAGCCTCCGGGCGAGGCCCCCCGCCTTCTGCTGCGGCAGCTCGGCCGCCATTAACGTTTCCATTACTGCTGCTGGCACTGCGTTGCTCAGCTGCTCTCACACTCCCACTCCTCACTGGCTAAGATGTCTCCTTGGCTCCCCTGTGTGAAGAGAAGGGAAGAAATGGAATGGAACAGACTAATTAGTAGAATAATAATTTGAGGGCGGTGGTACGAAGGTATGGTACAGCGATAGAGTAATTAATACAAGAACAATGATTTAAAAGAGTTAGTTTTTTTAGTATTAGTTTGTAAGTAGAGTTTTTTGAAACTTTTAAATAAAAATAGAATTATTCTTAATAGAAAAATTAAGGATGCTGTCATGCACCGTGTCGTGATTATTTAACTGGTCTATGGACTGCGGTACAGATGGGGACGTGTTTTCGTTCTTTATTTCTCGAGTTTTTTTTGTTTAGAAAGGAAGATGGCACCCCGGCATGATTGTTCTCTTAGTTTATTATACTTTTCTATGTTTAGGCTTTATTTTTTATTTTAAAGAACATTGGATTCGGATTCCCTGTTTGATGGATTGGCGAAAGTTTAAACTCTTGCAAGCCGTATTTCTTGCACGAATTTTAGAAAAGTACTTGATATGAAATTTGCAGATATTTGAGCCTAATCTATATTATTAATTTCAAAAAATCCCAAGACCCACACTAAATGAGAGACATCGATTGATATTTTAGTACCATATTAGTAATGAAAGTAGAAGGGCACCAATTTGAAACGTGTCACATCTCCTTTTAATATAGAAAAATGAACCACATGCCCACGCTCACTCGCTCGTCTCGCCCATGCATTTGTGGTGTGGATGTGACTGTGCCGAGTCAAATGCGGTGCGGGTGCGCCTGGCGTGTGCCACCACACGCTAACGTAGCGCATGGGGGAGTGGGCCGACATGTGTCAGCATGCGCATGGTGTGTGCCGGCACATGCCATAACGTGGAAGGGAAACGGGTGGGAGAATCCCACCTCCCATTGGGAGCCTATAAGAGGGGTGCCTCCCCCTTCCTCACATGATACACTCCAAGGGCTTATCCTCTCATTCTCAAAGCTACTCTGTCCCGAAGCCCCGGCGTGCACCGGAATTCGTTAGAGCTCGTCTTTGAGGTCCAGCCCAAGAGAGGACGAATAAGGTTTTTGGAAAGCATCTTGGCGGGAGTGCTCGCTTCGTCTTCTTCCTCTACGTCGACTATGGAGTTCATCTGCGGCTACGAGACAACTTCCCCAAGCTTATTGCCATTAGCTTCTTCACCGTCCTATCCGAACGAAAGGTAAAGCGATTACACTGTGTACATTGTTATACTTGTTTTATGTCATGCTCTTGCATACAATATGATTTAGATATGAGTTATATTGCTTTACTGCTTATATTCTTGTGTAGTATGTACGTGGTATATACTGTCATTATCCCTATGTTCGTTTATTAATGTTGTAAATTATTTTAGAATTAAAATAAACCCAAAAGTGCTAACTATTCCAACAATGAAAAAACCCTATTTTAGGCACTTGAGTTCTACGGTGGTTAGTTTTGCCGATGCACTGAAGTCAGACAAGTTTCTAGGTGCATTTAAATAGATGGCTAATCAAAACCACTCTATGGACTACGCTATAATCGTGTACTAGGTCAGTAGTGGCAAACCTGAAGGGACCCTTACTCCTCAAAACGAGAAGCCGTTTGAGGAGGCCACCATGCTCTTCGTGATTGCCGTTCTTGACATACTTGTAGATCACCTTTGCAATGTGTTCATGCACATGAGAAATGTAAAGGAACTGTCGGATGCACCTGATGATAAAGTCAGTGCATCCGACGTAGATAGTGAGTTTGTATATCAAGGAGGAATACCATGACTACAAAATGGTTGACAACCATTCTATGGTCTAGTAGGCTAACAAAATACAATTCGTGCGAAGGAACTCGAAATCCTTAAGTGGGCATTACCAACAAGTTTGTGACAGGGGACATTATTGCCAAGTTGCCTTCGTCATGGAGAAAGTTTCCACATCTTTGAAACACAAGAGATAAGAGATTTCTGTTGAAAATCTAATTGCATCTTTTGGGTGTTGAGGAGAAAGCTCGGGTCAAAGATGTACACCCAAAGGTAGGCGAGGGACAATTAAGCGCCAATGTGGTGCAACAATCTAGTCATGGAAAGTTCAAAGGAAAGATTAAGGTCACTCAGACCACCAACTTTAAGAAGAAGAAGATGTACAAAGTTGATAAGCCTTTCTTCGTATGCGGTGAGACTGGTCATTGGGCCAAGGACTGCAAGAGCCGCAAAGGAAGAAAGGTTCAGCAAGGACAGACCTCCAAATCTGTCAATGTGACTTTTGGCAACAACGGATAAGAGACATCCGATTATGGTAATTTACCTATAGTTCTCTTGATTAGTCAGTCCAACGATTGGTTGATTGACACTAGAGCCAATATTCATGTGTGTGCCCATATCTCGTCGTTATCTTTTTATCAGATTGCTCGTGCTTCTTCTATCTTGATGGGAAGTGGGTCGCATGCTTCTGTTCTTGGTATTGGCACAGTAGATCTGAAGTTTACTTAGAAAATATCGCGTGGCTAAGGAACATGCAGCATGTCTCTTAAGGAACATGAAGCATGTCTCTTAAATCAATAAGAATCTCATCAGTAGCTCCCTCTCTGTAGAGACGGGTTCATGTTGATGTTTGAGTCCAATAAAATAGTCATGTCAAAATATAGACTATTTGTTGGGAAGTGCTATGAGTGTGGAGGCTTGTTCCCTTTTTTCTTTCTGATTTCTGTAATAAAATTATAAATAATATTTGTGATTATTGTCATTGTGGAAACAATATAGGAGAGGAGGTGTCGATAGGTCGATGATTAGGGTGCAATAGCAATGGGCCGTGTACTACGGTCTTGCCTTATTAGAAGGTCATCGTACACTCAACAATATGAGACACTTTGATGTTTTTTGAATAGGTTCAGCCACCTCGTCAAGCACAGTTTAGTCCTATGTCAAGAGAGGAGCCCTATCCGTGACTTGGCTAACGACTAGAGCCGTTAGCAACTTCCCAAGGCCGTCCCTAGAGCTCCCTGTCTGCAACTTGGAGATCTAGGCATCCCTCCATGAGATTTCTCATTTATGGGATGTATTTTACATCACCCCGTAGGGGGTGGTTTATATAGGCAAGAGTCCCTTCACAAATGAGCAAGGTACCCTTGAGGGATTGGAAAGAGAGGGATAGAAGTGAAAAAGTGGTCTATGAGTCCTTATTGGACTAGATAAGAGGGGTGGTGCATGATCCATGGTGAACTAGACCTCACATGTACCCCTTAATGAGCTTCTCCTTGACATGTAGAATTATTATTTCCCCAACAGGAGCCCCCTTGAGTTGTAGTCACGGTTGTGGCTGCGGGTCAATTACTAGATGTTGGTGAGAAAATCCTCGTTATCTTCTTCAAGGTTCTTGGTTGATCACCTAAGCTAGAACTTAGGGATTTTTTGAAAGACAAATCTTCCTTCGGTTGTCACCGAGCACCCTGGGTTAGAGGTGTGTTGGCTGCCATAGAGAGCTGCGTCATGCTCTACTATAGGACTTTGTAGGTGCCTTGGCACTATGTATCATTTGTGCTATTCTAGCGAGGAGGCCTCAAGTGGTTTCTCCCGCCACACTGTGGTGATGATGCTCTTCATCTTTTGAAAAAAAGAGGAATACAATATGAAAACTCACCGTTCGCATGCCCTATGATACGGAGGAAGGGGGACTACGACCCTATCGGCTCGTGTTTAGCCCTTCTTTTCTCTAATACAAAATAGGAGGAACGTTGCATGAGGTTCAACTACATCTCCTGCACAGAGTAAACGGAAAGATGGACCCTAGTGGCGTGCTTGCATCTTAGGCACGGAGGCTAAAAGAAATAATTCATGAGAGTTTACAATTGTCTCAGTTTTCACCTCTCCTAGCGGAGGATACAAGCCTCGAGAGGCGTTGGCCACTGGTAGCACTTTTACAACGAGTTTCAAGCTTACAAATTATAGAGCTTATCTCCTCTCCAAGCATGGCCTAGAAGCTTGTCCTTCATGGTCGTTAAGTAGTAGGCTATAGATCCCAAGATGGCGAAGATACGGTACGGGCGTCCAACTTTGCGTGAATCTTGCCTTGCGACTAGGTATCTTGAACCTTTTTGTGCACCAGATCTCCTTGGGAGAGTGCTCGCTCCTTTACCCTGGAGTTGTAGAAGCGTGTAACACTTTGCTCGTAGGCGGCATGCTTGGGGAGGGCATGGTCTTGCACCTCGTCGATGATGTCCAACTCGGTCTGGTGGCGTTCTTCATTCTTCATGAAGCTAAGTGGAGTGACTTCATGAAGTATCTCGATGCGGAGAGAGTGGTGTTCAATCTCTACAGGGAGCACAACTTCTACTCCATACACCAAGGAGAAGGCCATTCGTCCAGTGAAGCGACTAAGGGTGGTGTGCATCCCCCAGAGTACGCTTGTGGGCTCTTCGTCCCATGTTCCCCCTTGTTGGTGAAGTTTTGTTCAACGCAGAAATGGAGCCCTTGGAGGATAAATCCATTGGCTCATTCCATAGCTCCGTTGCTCTTGGCGTATGTTATGGAGGCAAAGTGTGGGATGGTTCCCATGGAATTACAGGATGAGTCTGTTGGCTCATTCCACAACTTCATTGCTCTTGATGTGTGCTACGAAGGCGAAGTGTCAAATTGATTTATGTTGTCAACGGTTAGCTTGTGTGAGGCTCCGAAGCGATAGATGATGTTCTTCCAGAAGAATTTATGAATTGTTCGCAAGGTGATGGAGGCAAGCAGTTCGGCTTCGACTTACGTGGTGAAGTAATCAATTGCCACCACCATGTATCGGTAGCCCCCTTAGGTCGATGTGAGTGGTCCCAAGAGATCCATTCCTCATCAGGCAAATGACCATGTGATTGGGATATTTTTGAGCATCGAGAGCGGCACATGAACGGATTTTTCTATTTTTTAACATGCCTCACACTTATGGAGTATGCTGATGGCATCTTGGACCATGGTTGGCTAGTAGAAGCCTTGCCTCAAGGGCTTTGCCGCGGTGCATCTTGGTGCTAAATGCCTTTCGTAGAGTTCGGCATGAACTTCGAGTAGGTGGTTGGTGCCGTCCTCCTTCTATATCCACTTCAACAGGGTTGCTTCCCTTTCTTGTAGAGGACAATATCGAGAAAGATGTACATTCTTGATTTCTCAAGTAATGTTTTGGCTTGCGGTTTGTGTCCTTGTCACCAATTTCTTCCTTGATGGCTTGAATGATTAGTCTCATCCAAGATGAAGTATTATTAGAGACCATGCGGACTTCTAGTGGAGTTTCGTCCACTATGCCGTCATCTTTGATTGATGGGGAGTGGATAACCTTGAGGAAGATGCCAGGTGGGAGTGGCTCCTTAGAGCTAGTGGCCCTAGCCAACCTATCAGCCTGGTGATTATCTCAGTGGCATGCGGTGTGCCTCTAGCCCAATGAAGTAACGTTCCATGTTCCAAGCTTCTTCCATGTACTTTCTCATCCTATCGTCTAGGCATTGGTAAGACTTGTCCATTTGGTTCACTATGGTTGGGAATATCCTTGGATGAGGAGGCGACGAATGCCCATGGCCTTAGTTAGGCGGAGCCCTAGCAATAGTGCTTCATATTCGGCCATGTTGTTGGTGGTGTTGAAGGCGACATGGGCAGCATATTCCAATGCCTTTCTTTCAAGGCTTATTAGGATGACTCTCGTCTCGGCTTTGTTCAGGCACTTTGAGCCATTGAAGTGTAGGATCTAGCAACAATCAAGTGTCGCTGCATTCAGGGCCTCCTCCTTCATGGGATGCTTGGAGCTTGCCTCATTCTGCCACAAAATCCACAATACTTGCGACATGATGGTAGTTCTATTTGTGGGGGTGTTGGAGAATGGTGCAAGCTCGGTGGACCATTTGGTGATCCTTCCGGTGGCTTCCTTATTGCTGAAGACCTCATTGAGAGGAAACGTGTAAGGGACCATGATGGCATAGCCCATGAAGTAATGATGGAGCTTCCTAGAGGTCATCAAGAGGGTGTACGCGATCTTCTTGATTGGGTTTATCTCCCTTTTGCTCCATCTAGGGTTTCGCTCACATAGTAGATGGGACATTGGGCGCTGCCTTCCTCCTTCACCAAGGCCGCGCTAACCACCGTTGGTGTTGCCGCATGTTATAATAGCAATAGTTCTCTTAGTTTTTGGCTTGTGAGGGTTGGTCAGGTATGCCTTGAGCTCTTCGAAGGCATCTTGTGCTTTGGCCGTCCACTTGAAGTTGCTCAAGTGACGAAGTGACTTGAAGAAGTGAAGCCCTTTCTTTGCTGAGTGGGAGACGAATCTTCATAGTATGGCCATCCTTCCCGCGAGGTGCTACACGTCCTTGATGGACTGAGGTGGTTCCATGTCGAGTATGGCATTGATCTTCTCTCCAAGAGTCCTAAGAGCTTCCCTCCACGAACACCAAAGGCGCATTTCTCTAGGTTCAGCTTTACCCTGAACTTTCTGAGGTTCGTGAAGGTTTCTTCTGGGTGGGTGCGGCACTGTCCACGTACACTTCTGCATTTCTTCCCAGCTGACCCTTGAGTATGAGGCTCACAAGGTGCTAGAAGATGGCTCCAGCATTCCTTAAACCAAAGGGTATGCACAAGTAACTAAAGGTGCTAATGGGAGTGATAAAGCTTGTTTTCTCCTGTCTTTCTTAGCCATGTGGACTTGGTGGCACCCGGATTGTGCGTCCAAGAAGCACAACATTTCACATTTGATCGTGGGTCAACCAACTGGTCAATGCAGGGGAGGGGGTAATCATCCTTTGGACATGCCTTGTTGAGGCTGGTGAAATGCATGCACATGCGCCACTTCTCGTTGACCTTCTTGACCAAACCCTTGTTGGCTAACCACTCTGTGTGCCATACTTCTCAGGTGAGACCAGCATTGAAGAGCTTTTAACTTCCTTTTTGATGGGTGTCACTCCTTTCCAAAGATAGTTTCCAGAGCTTCTGCTATATTGGAGTGCAAGCCTGACCACGAGGTGATGCTGCATTACTTTGCGCGGGACGCCCTTCATGTTGGTAAGCGACCAAGCGAAGAGGTCGGAGTTCTTTTAGAGGAGAGCGACAAGGCTATCTTGAAATGTTGCCGTGAGGTCCACTCCTATCTTCACAACTCATCATCTTCATCCCAAAGAGGTCGACATCTTCAGTTCGCTCTCGGGATGAGGCTTTTGTGTGAACCTCTCTGGTGGGGTTAAGGAGGGTTTTTTGGCATCGGAGAGGAGGTTCACGCTCTTGGTGGTTACTTTGGTGGCATGCTTCATCTCTGGAGGTGAGCACCTTGTGATCCAAAGTTTGTTTCGCATGCACCGTGATAGGTCCTTGCGGACCGAAAATCTTGAGGCACAAGAAGTTTTGGTGCACGACAACACATAAGCGGTTCAGCATAATTCTTCCCATGATTGCATTGAAGAATGGCTTCATGTCCACTACATCGAAGCGTACTAGCTACGTTCGGTGATTTTGCATGGTGCTGAAGGTCATGAGGAGTTCGATTTGACCAAGCGGCTATATGGCTACCCATGTACGAAGCCAATAAGTGGGTAGAGTGACAACTTTAATGAACCATCCATGCGGCCCCCTTGTGTGAGAGTGCGCAGATACAAGATGTTCGCTGAGCTTCCGCTATCCATGAGGATCTTAGTAAGCTTGCAATTGGCTATCGTGGCGGCCATTAAGAGGGCATTATCATGAGGGAAGTATATCCCCTTAGCGTCCTCCTCCGTGAAGGTCAATGGCACGCTTGCCCATTGTGAGGTTGGAGTAGGAGTAAGTGCCCTGACGATGTTCACCTCTGTCGCATACTCCTTACGTTGCCTTTTGGAGCTCCTTCTGGAGGCCGAGCTTCCTAGGATGACACCAATGAGGTAGTTGGGCTATTGGAAAAAAAGCTCCTTTGCCTTTGGAGTTGGTTCATTCATGAGCACCTATGCTGGAGTGGCTGCTCTTGGGAGAGGATCCCCTTGTTCTTTTGGCGGGTTGCCGAAGCGTGGAACTTGTCCTAAGGCTCCTTCTCGAGCGTGCATTTGCTGGTCCAGTGGCCTCTAGATTTGTGAAAGGTGATCCACCTTTTCCTAGCATCTTGGGCCCATGCTCCTGAGGGCGGACGTTCCCGTTGAACTTGGAGTGGTCGAGGCAAGGTTGGTTGTCGATGGCTAGGAACCTCGGGTTTCATGAGTATGGCTGGTTCTTATTTCTAGGGTTCTTTTTGAAAGAACTCCTAGACTTCTCACCTGAGAGAGCGTCATGGCCTTGAGATGATAGATCAAACTTGGTAGTGTTGCTGTCTTCTCCACACGTGTAATCATCCAATTTGTGATACAATGCTTCACTAGTTCTTGGAGGGTTTCGGTTGAGGGTCCGATTAACTTCCCCTAGAAGTAAGCCTTGCATGCAGGCGTCGATCACCTAGTGCTTAGAGCTCTGGCAATTTGGCTCCACACCTTTGAGAAGTGCTTGAAGAAACTTCACAGGGACTCTCCTTTTTGCTTGAGAGTGAAGAGCTCATTTGACAGGTGAGGTTGCGTGAAGTTCCTTTGAAAATTTGCAATGAAGACTTCTTGGAGGTGCTCACACAACCTGATGAAGTTCCTCTTTTTGGTTGAAGAACTATGTCTGGGCCATTTCCGGTGTGTGGGAGCGGAAAAAGGTTGGACATGTCCATCGGTCCCCCATACAGCCCGGATAGCCATGGAGTACACTTCCAAGAATTGTAGGGGGTTGGAATCCTTGATGTATTGCTTCAATGTGGGTGGCTTGAACTTCTAGGGAAGACTGCTTGTTTGATTTCCTTTGATAGGATGTTGCAAGTTTGTCTATGGCCTTTCTCCCTCGGTGCCGATACTGTTCGCTTCGGGTCTAGTTGTCACTTTCTTTCCCAGAGAAAAGACTCACAAACGGTCTTGGGACCTCCTTAATGAGCAGTACTGGTTGTGTTGGTACCTCCTAGAATCTGTCGTTGTCCTGGATTTTGCCACTAGATCCTCTTGGTGCATGTGCGCCCCATCAGGGTGACTTGGCACTTGGCTCCCGTGGGTGCTGCCTTCGACTTGGTGAGAGTTGGCGTCGCCATGCCCACGGCCCTCGTTGTTGGAGTCCTGGCCGTGACTCAATTGGAGGGCACTCTTGTTTGGGTGATCTTGGGTGTCTCATGACACAATCTCTAGGCGGCGGATCTCTTCTTACCTTGACACATCAGGGAATGGTTGCTACATTACTGCTGGAGTCGCATTTGGAGGTGCTGTAGCATAGGTTGGCCCCCAAAAGGGGGTGAACCATGGGGCTCTGTTCATGACGGCTGTGTGCACTAGGGGTAGGAAGTAGGCCATGTTGTGAATTGGCACTCTCCCGTGTGTGAGCTCAGATTCTTGTGAGTACACGTGATCCGCTCTGATGATGTTCAACGTGGGCATCAGAGACTGTGGTGGAATCATGACTTGGCTCCAGAGGAGTAGTGCGAAAGAGGTCTCGATGGTATTGGATTGAGGAACTTCGACCAAGGAGAGGTAGTCGGCGGTTGCGACTGCCCACAAGTTGGCACGAGTTCATCAGACTTTCTTGAAATTGCATCAAGGATTCTTGGAGTTGCGTCGAGGATCCTTAGGATACCTTGGGGAATCCCAATGGCATCCTCACCGAGCTCCTCACCTTCTACCACGAGCGGTAGCGCGGTTGTGAGGTGGTCGGCCAAGATGACTCCTTCCACTTCCTTGATGCATCGGATGTCTAGGTTGTCTTCTTTAGCTGTCTCCAAGGTTCTGACCTTCTTCTTGGAACCTCGGCTTATTGCGTCCTTGCCCCAGGCGAGTGATGCCTCGGCTTAAGTAGGATTTTTCTTTGGTTGAGCCATGGCCTCTCACATTGGTTAGATTCCCCTTGGAAAGTGCCACTATTGTCGTTATTGAAATAACATAGGAGAGGGGGTGTCGATAGCTCAATAATTAGGATGCAATAGTAATGGGCAATGTACGATTACCCTATTAAAAGGTCGCTGTACACTTGGCAATATGAGACACTTCGATGTTTTTTGAATAGGTTGGGCCACCTCATGGAGCACGACCTAGTCCTATGTCGAGGGAGGAGCCTGTCTGTGACTTGGCTAGCAACTTGGGTCGTCGGAGACTTCCCAAGGCTGCCCCTAGGGCTGCCCGTCCATGATTTGGAGCTCTAGACCTCCCTCCATAAGATTTCTCATTTATTTTGATGAATTTTATATTCCCCCATGGGGATATTTATATAGGCAAAGGCCCCTTGACAAATGATCAAGGTTTCCCTTGAGGGATTGGAAAGAGAGGGATAGAAGTGGAAAAATGGTTCGTGAGTCCATGGTAGACTAGAGAATAGGGGATGGTGCATGGTCTATGGTGAACTAGACCTCACATATACCCCCTAATGAGCTTCTCTTTGGCTTGCTATTTTTACTTGACTTCTTGACCTTTGTTGCCACATAAGCATCAGCTAGGATTCTCATAGACCCTCCCATGTAGGATTATTATTTCCTCAATAGTGACAATGCTAATGGTGGTGAGACCAATGTGTTGCACTCACGATTATGTCATACAAATATTTGTCACATTTCTTGGCTTCCAGTACAGTTTAATTCTAAAACTTTTCCATAGTCAAGGTTCTAAGTGCCAAACTTGTGCACAAGCAAAACAATCTCGTAAACCTCATAAGGTCGTGGAGTAAAGAAACTTGGCACCGTTGGAACTTATACACACTGATCTCTATGAGATGAATGGTGTGCTCACTAAGGGTGGAAAGAAAATTTTCATGAATTTAATTGATGATGCTACTAGATATTGATATATGTACCTATTGACAACAAAAGATGAAGCTTTAGACTATTGTAAAATCTATGAGGCAGAAGCTGAGAATCAACTTGACCAAAAGATCAAAAGAGTTAGGTCAGATTGTGGTGGAGAATACTTCTCAAATGAGTTCAACTTGTTTTGTGAGGAACATGGAATCATCCATGAAAGGATGCCTCCCTATTCACAGCAGTCAAATGGGGTTGTCAAAAGGAAGAATTGCACTTGGACTAACTTGGTTAACATCTTGTCGGACACTGCTGAATTATCTAAGGCATGGTGTGGGAAGTTCACATAGAGCAAGGAGATAACCTTTACTAGGGTTGGGAAGGAAGAAAGCCATCATGTTACTTGCGCACATGGGGGTGCTTGGCAAAGGTCAACCTACCAATAAGTAAGAAACATAAGCTTGAGTGTGTGTTTCTAGGATATGCTCAGCAAAGCATTGCTTATAGGTTTCTAGTAGTAAAATTTGAGGTATTCGACCTGTGTGACAACACAATAATGGAACTAAGGATGCTACGTTATTTGAGAACATATTTTCCATGTATGATATGCATAGCACTTTTAGTCAAGCAATCGAGTTAACTCCTAAACCCACGATCTCTATTGAACATCTTGAATAAACACATGCTCAAACTCTTGAGGAGGATGACAGTGAAGCTCCTAGGAGCAGGAGACAGAGGACCAAAAAAAAATAATTCGGTGATGATTTCACTATGTACCTCATGGATGATACTCCTAAAACCATTTCAGAAGCGTATGCATATTCCAATGCAGAATACTTGAAGGAAGTAGTCCGTAGCAAAAGGGACTCCATTCTTGCTAACATAACTTATGAAGCCACAGATCATCCTTATGGGTGTACCTATAGGTTGTAAATGGGTGGTCAAGAAGAAGTTTAGGCCTGATGGTACTATTGAAAAGTACAAGGCTTAGCTTGTGGCCAAGAATTATAGCCAAAGAAAAGGTGAAGTCTTCTTTGATACTTACTCCGATGTTGCTAGATTGACCACTATACGAGTATTATTGTCCTTGGCTGCCTCACATGGTTTTCTCATTCATCAGATGGGCGTTAAGACGACTTTCCTTAATGGAGAGTTAGACAAAGAAATCTATATGGGACAGCTAGATGAATTTGTAGTAAATGGTCAAGTGGGCAAGGTGTGTAAGTACATTACTAAAGTCTCTATATGCATCAAGAAAGCACCTAAGCAATGGCATGAGAAGTTCGATAGAACCTTAACATCTGAGGGGTTTGCAGTAAACGAATCCAAAAAGTGTGTTTGCTACCGGCATGGTGATGACATATTTATCTTTGGGACTAAACTTGACGTGATAAATGAGGTCAAGGCATTGATGTCTCAAAATTTTGACATGAAGGATGTGGGAGTAATTGATGTAATCTTAGACATCAAGCTGGTACAGGGTGAGGATGCGATTACACTACTGCAATCACATTATATGGAAAAGGTCTTAAGCCGATGTGGCTATATGGATAACAAGCATTCTCCAACACCTTATAATCCTACTCTGATACTTTGAAAGAATAAAAGTATCACTAAGTATAATATGAGGGGTCGCTTATGTACTTAGCTAGCATGACAAGGCCTGATATCTCATTTGCTGTGAGCAAGTTGAGTTGGTTTATATCCAATTCGGGAGATGGTCATTGGCGCACGCTTGAAAGGGTAATGAGCTACCTAAAAGATATTATGAGTTATGGAATTCACCAATTTGGGTACCCACATGTCTGGGAGGGATATAGTGATTCAAAATAGATCTCTAATGCTGATGAGATTAAGGCTATGAGTGTATATACATTCACTCTTGGTGGTGGTACTGTCTCATAGAGGTATTGTAAACAGACCATATTGATGAGGTCAACCATAAAAGCAGAACTCACAGCATTAGACATACCTACTATTGAGGCAGAATACCTGCATGAGCTCTTGATGGACTTGCCAGTAGTGGAGAAACCAATACCGGCTATCCTTATGAACTGTATAACCAAACGATCATCATAAAAGTGAATAGTGCAAAGGATAGCATGAAGTCATCAACGCATGTTAAAAGACGATTAGAGTCTGTCAGGAAATTGAAAAACTCTGGAGCTATAGTTTTAGATTATATCCGAAGAGCTAAGAACCTGGCATATCCCTTCAAAAAGAGACTATCATGAAATGTGATATAAAATGCACCCAAAGAGATGGGTATGAGACCCATGTGAGTTACAACATAGTTGCAACCCAACCTATGTGATCAGAGATCCTGTGAAGTAGGACATGAGAAGAACAAGCTATTGGTTAAGTGGAGGAGAGTACCTTTCTAACCCACTCCGCTGGAGACACAACACTCTCAGAAACTGCATGGTAGGATGACCTTTATCTTAATGTGTTACATGGGTTTAATTAGCGAAGATGCTGTCATACATATCATACTTATCTATCTGAGCCTGACTGTTGGTTGGTGTTTGTGAGATAGGAGTAATCTCTAATAAGCTCATGAAGAAACCAAGGAGTATGATTTATATGCTCCACCCGAGGGTTGGCCTGTTGGTAGCCTAGTATTGGTGAAGACTTTAAGTTTATCCGCACAAAGCTGACAATTCAAGGTTTAGTCCATTGTGTAGTTGTGGATGAGTGCATTAGGAGTACTAGTTGGATATTCAACCCCAATATATCTCTATTGAAAGCTGGTGTATTAACAGAACATTGGGATAGAGCAAAATTTCGTGGTTCCCCTAGGATTTGGGTGTGGACTGTTAGATATTTGGACCTAGCCCATATTAATAATTCCAGTAAATCCCAAAGTACCATATAAATGAGATGGTTTGATTGATCCTTTAGTATCATATTTCTAATGGAAGTGGAAAGGTACCAATTTATAAGATGGAACGTCCTACACCTCCTTGTAGCATGGGAAACAGAACCTCACTCGCTCGCTTCGCCTCGTCCGTCTGTACTCGCATGTGTGGTGTGGTCCTGGCCAAGCCGATCGATCCGAGATTGGGTCCGGATGTGGTGCAATAAGAGCAAGTGCAATACGGTGTGGGTGTTTTGGCATGTGGGGAGTGGGCGGGCACATGTCAGCACCCGCATGGTGTGTGCCAGCACATGCTTGTGCATGTGTGGCATGGGAGGGCAACGAGTGGGAGAATGCCACTTCCCTGCAAGAGCCTATAAAAGGGACGCTTGCCCTCCCTCACAAGACATATTGAGAGCCTTCTGATTCTCTCGTCCCTTGCTCGTCCCAAAGCTTCGGCATGCACCAGGGTTCAAGAGAGTTGGTCTTCGGAGCCATTCATCTTTGAGATCTTTATCCGGGAAAGGATGAATAAGGTTTTTGGGAAGTGTCTTGGTGTGATTGCTCGCTTCGTTTCTTCCTCTGCATCGGCTACGGAGTTTATCCATGGCTATGAGACGGCTTCGTAAGCTCATTGTCATCAGCTTCTTCGTTTTCCTCTAATCAAAAGGTAATGTCTATATTATTATACTTGTTATATGACATGCTCTTACATACATACAATTTACATATAAGTTATGCTGCTTTTCTACTTATATTTATATCTAGTATGTATATGATATACACTGTAATTGTTCTTTTGTTTATTATTGTCATGAATCATTTTGAAATTAAAATAAACTTAAAAGGGCTAATTATTCCAGCGGAACTCTCGTAGGAATTTGGGAGAATATGTTACCGTTTTCAAGCAACCAGCAAAGCAGATACACGTCTAATTCATGCAACAGTATCAATTTTAGCAGGCAACGTCCATGTCCGAGACAGGTAAAAATGTCTTTTTCTTAAAAGATGTCAAGTGACCAGTAAGAAGTACAGATTACAGATAGTAGAACGTCTAACATGTAAACGGCTCAATCATAATTATGCAAGCAAATGCGCCGAACACGTTCACTCGAAATGTTTTGAAATCAAGGAGCCGACCCACCTGTCAGAAACCGATATAGGAGTAGTAGCCACCAACAAACAGGGATCGTGTCTTCCTCACCGCGCCATCAGAACCACCAATCCATCGTCATCATTTATCAGGTCTTTTCCTTTTTTTTGAAAACTTAAGACCCCCTGCTTTATATTAAACTGTATGGGAATACAGTTGTGGTACAGACGAAGTAGCATACAAGTATTCTACTTCTAGAATACAACTCAGGTTCACATAAAGGATCCTAAAAGATCTAAAAATAAAGAAAGATCCTTGGACACGTGTAGCACTGGAGTGATCGACGTGTCCGCTGCTTCGCCCTGAGTTGCCACAATCCCCTTTCGCTTCTCCAGCACCAGCACGCCCAGGCGTCTCTGCCACCTATACGCCTGAGGTCTTGAACGTTGGTGAGCCAGAGAAGGACACGCGGGGAGAACCTCCCATGGATCCGTGGATCGGGAGGTTAGGGACTTCATCAGCGCCTTGATTTGTTGGTTGTCCGCAGACGCCGTGGAAGAAAAAAACTGCCGGAGCCAAGAATTCGGTATACTTTTGTGCTCCAGCGGCAGTGCACACGCTTGTGGGAGCTGACTTCACCAGATCGGCAAAGCATGGTCCATATCTAAGAAATCGCCGGGTTGTGGAGTTTTTTGGGGGCAGATCCGACGATTTTGGGGACAAAACACCGCAGGGTTTATTTGGATACTTTAGGGAAGGGCAAGCAGGCTCGACAAGAAGTGAAACCGCATCTCTCTCAGTCATCTTCATCGCCACCGGCGAGAGAAGAGGAACAAGAGAGCTGGGGCCGCCGAGAGAGGAATCTACCGCCAGGAAACGAAGGAGACAAACAACGGAAAGGAAAACTACAGAAAAAGCAAAACCCGACTGAGCTCTCCTACCCATCTCACTCCAACCGGCAGCGCCGGTGGAGGAGATAAGGAGGAGAGCCGGCGGGACTTCCGGCACCAGGCCGACCAACGAGAACCTCAAAATCGCCTTTCTCCAAGAACTACAGTGGGGAGCGAGCTTTTTTCAATGCAAGCCAGGTCTTTTCCTTTTGAAGGGGTGTAATGGGCGAACACTTATTTTTCTTGATTAAAGGTAGGCGCACACAATCATGCACGCACAGCAGTAGCGTCCTGAGTGCATTCTCTAAACATACGGCTGCAATTTTTCAGTGGCCATACTTAGATAAATCCGTGATCTCACAAAATATTTACTAAAACACGCTATTACAGAATATGTTATTATAGACAATTCGAAAACCTGAATACATGTCGTTTTCTGAATCACCTGTAAGCAGGGGTCTATGATGATCCCCTTTCATTATAGGCGGTTTATGAATCGACTGTGATGAGCTACATTGCATGCGGTTCTAAGTAAGAACCACCTATGATATCCCACTTATCCTAGGTAGTTCTGGGTAAGAATGGCTTGTGATATCTCTCATATCACAGACGGTTTTTGCTATAGAACCGCATGCGATTAGGGTTAATAGGAACCCTACTTATTCTGATTACTGGCTAGCATTAGAAAACAAGAAGCAAAAACAGTAAGCAGATATATCACATATATTCATACCATTTATTTACATAAATCTGATACATATCACATCTATTCATAGAAAATTAATACATATAACATTGACTTACACAGCGAACTTGTTACGGACCCGGGAATTACATATGATTAAGGGAACGCGAAGTCGCCAAGGACCGAAGGACTCGTCAGCCTGGTGGCACGGTACCTGCGCCGTACGCACCAAAGGCACGACGATCCGACACCCGACCAATGCGAGCCGGCCGGAAGCGACCAATCTTCCCAGAACCACATATGATTCCCTGATCCGGTGGAGATTTAAAGCCGTTCCCTGATCCTACTACACAGAACAAGGTCGGAGGAGCCCGGCGATTCTACCCACACCCTAACCTAGCCCGGAGGCTAGTGGGTCGCTCGAAAGCCCGGTAGAACCCACCCACACCCTGCCTGGCCGGCACTGCATCTCAGCCAGCGGGTCACTCAACCGATTCCTGCTCGACATAGTAAAAAGGGGAACAACAGTACCTCTCCACGGCATGCCCACACACTTCATATCAATCACGCATTGCATATGGGCAGCCTGAATAACAACTCGTATACCATAAACAAGCACTACAACGTAACATTAAAAACTAGTTGTCCACTTGGTGAACTTTACAGATACTTCAGTCGGCGATAACCGTAAATTTAGTTGGACTGAAATATGTACAATGCAGCGGAAATCAACAAAAGCCCCACAGTGGTGCATCAACCACTGCATAACAGCCAAACCAGTCCCACGAGTCGAACGCGGACCAAGGAAACCATGGGGATTAAGCTTCATCACAAAACTCCGCAACAGTTGGCTCACCTGCAAAAGTCTAGGAATATCCTAGGTGAGTACAAGAGTACTTACAAGACTTATTCGTGCTTGATTAAATGTCCTACCCATACTAGTTCAACGGCAATTAAACATGAATGCAATTTGGTTGAAGTAATACATAATCGAGTTAGTAACCTAGTTCATGGCACAATTATAAATGATAGAATCAAAGTGATCATTCAGAATTCAAAGGAATACCAAGTAATCCAGACAAATGGAATATCACATTGGGGTAGCCCACACCCGTTAAATTCAATCCACCTCTTGGACCGCTGCCGGCAATACGATCACCCTGGACATGATGAGCGCATTTCCCTTGGAGGTTGCAAAGCTCCAAGTGATATCGAGACTTACCTCAATCATTCCCGGTATCGATTCCGTTAACGTCCGCGAGGGCTATCAATCCATGTCACATTACATTCAATCAACTTTCGGATCGTTACCGACAATCGATCACCCTGGACATGGCGAGTGCATTTCACCCCAAGTGATATCGAGACTTACCTCAACCATTCCCGGTATCGATTCTCGGTAACTTCCTGGACCGTTTCGGCAATACGATTACCCTGGACATGATGAGTGCATTTCACTCCAAGTGATATCGAGACTTACCTCACGAGGAGTGCATTTCCCTTGGAAGTGATATCGAGGCTTACCTCAATCATTCCCGGTATCGATTCCGCTAACGTCCACGACTCTCCCAACTCACTTAAGCAATTTTAGTTAAAAGGGCGATAAGGACATTCTCAACGCAACGATACACCCTACACATGCTAGAGAGTTCAACGCCAACATCCAATTCAACCAACATTCACACACAACACGTTGATACGGGAAATAAAGGATGCAACAAGCTCTGCTTGCCTTCGTCGTAGGATTCGGAGACTTGGGTGAGCTCAACCGTTTGCGGTTCTTCTTCTTCTTTGGGCTCTGTCGCAACCAACACGAAACATCGGCAAGAAAACGGTAAAAAGAATGAGTTTCCAGCATGTATGCATGATGGAATGCTATGCATGAGACGCTAGGGTTTTGCAATAAAATATGCTTCATTTCAATTTAAGGAATTAAAGTAATTATCCAAGTAGTTATACGCATGGTTCATTGAATGCTAGTTTACATTAGGGTTTAAACAAGAATGTCCTAAGGTATTAGGTGTGAACCTTGAAATTACATGGGGTAAGTTTAAAGAAAACTTAATACAATTATGAACATACAAATCTATAAGGTTTAGAACTAAGACTATATGATATAACATTTTAACTTAGGTATCCTTTGACATTAGCTTCTACTACTTTTAACCCTAATAAGCATATAACCTGCATAACATAGCATAAGAAACCCTAAACAACTTTTCCCAAAACCTACCCTGCTCACTCCTGCCCTTACTGCGCTGAGGAAGAACAGCCTGGAGGGGGTTCCGGATGGCCCGGAATGGACTCCGGATGACTCGAGGTGACTGCTGTTAAGCTCGGCTGGAGCTAAGAAAAGGAAGAAAAGGGAGGAGTGAGGGGAATGTGAGCTCGGGGAAGAAGGAGGGCAAGGGGAAGACCCTGCTCACCGGAGCAGCGGCGCTGACTCACCGGAGTTGGCGTCGGAGCTGAGGAAGAAGGAGGAGAGAGCTGCTGCCGTGCTGTTCTTGGAGAGAAAAGGAGAAGAAAACTAGGGAAAATGGAAGGGGAGGAGGAAAAGAGGAGAAAGGGGGCCTGTGGCACCCTTTTATAGGGGCCCCGGCGGAGCCTCCACGAAGATGCCACCGCCCACCGCCCCCAAACAGCGGTGGCAACGTGGCAAACGAAATCTGACACTCGGGCGCTCACCCGGAAAGCAACCCGGAGAATGACTCGGAATCCGGACCACCCGGACATAGCACCCGGAGGGTCCGAATGGAACCTCCGGCCTTCACAAACCATAGCCAAAACCCTACTGGACTCACCCGGAAATCCACTCGGAGCTCACCCGGATTTTCCGGGTTCACCCGGATGCTCATCCCGGAGGCTCCGGATTGGACCTCCGGTGGCACCGGGATCTCCAAAACGCTCCCTGGACTCCCCCGGAAGTTGACTCGGAGTCCACCCGGAATCCGGACAACTCGGAGGTTGAACCCGGAGGCTCCGAGTCAAACCTCCGACTGACCGACTCACCCAAAATCCCTCTCTGGACTCACCCGGAAGTTAGTTCAGAACTCATCCGGAGATTCTGGGTCACCCGGAGGTTGCATCCGGAGGTTCCGGACCAAACATCCGGATCAAGTGCAGAGAAGAAGAGGAATTTACGCAATCTAGTTTTGGACTATAGGGACATAGTAACCTTAAACCTTATTGCCTGCCTCAAATAATTGGATCGATGTTAACTCGCGAAATTTGGGTTTTTTTTTAGAATGAGTTATGCACGTATTCTATAAAACTTAACCATTTAATATTTAAGTTTATACAAGGTTTATGCATGGATGATGCCATGTATGCATGAAGCAAAATAGCAATTTATTTATGTATTAGAATGGGTGTTACAAAACCTACCCCCCTTAAGAAGATCTCGACCCGAGATCTCTAACGATGGAAGGGGAAGGAGGTAAGGGGAATTGGTACTACGTGGAAGCTTCATGGTCCTCAGACAAGTAGGCCTTAAGTAGATGATTTTGAAAAGGCAGAGGGGGACGAGGTGATCAAGAGCTTCTTTCAACGAGGCACTCGAGTTTGGAACGAAAAAGCTGCCAACAAGTGTATCCAATTGGGGCCTTAGGCACTATTTAACCGGGGAGGTGGGGAGGGTCATGCACGTTAGCATGGGGTAGAAACAACTCTGGGTCAAGCGAGAAGTTCGAAAGGAGGGGGATGGGTGATCCTGAAGGAGACGGAATGGGTCACCTTAAGAAAGGAGATCGATGACCACTCAGGTAGCACCATACTGGTCCTCGAGTTGTTAATAGCAAAACATGGGATCACTAATTGACTTCTACACCAGTTCTAGAAAGAGGAAACCAGATCAAGTTATTATTTTAGTAATGACCGCATCTGAGAGAGGAGGAATGCAAGGACCTTGCTAGTCTTGTAATTTCAGAATTCAAGATTGTGGGTTTGAGTGAGAAGAGCGGTTATGAACAACTATCTTTGCTTGAGCAGGGAATGACCAAGATAGTGAGGATGGTGGCTCTGAAGCAATTGAAGTATCTGTTCATGTTTACTTGGCGAAGGACTTCAGGAGTTGGATTGGGGCATCAGTAAGGCTTCACAAGTGCAAGGGGCAATAGCAATACGCTGATTAAACAAAAGCGGGGAAAATAGAAGTGAGGCTAAGATCATCCCTGTACAAAAGAGATCGGGGAGGAATGGACTTTCTGGAAACATAAGGAGTCGAAAGAAAGGTTCTCAATTTGTTTAGATGAACTTCAGTCGTTTATGGTAGAAGAAGGGAGGGAAATGTCAGACTAATGCCATTTATAGCCTTAAAGAGAGGAAGGAAACTAATCTGCTGACAAGCATCGAAAGCTTGCGGTCTCAAGATGGAGATTCATTTGAAGACGGATGGGAAGGAGTTGCCATGCATGACAAACATGGCATGCACCTTTCCTCTGGAAGGTCTCGGGCGAGATGATGCTAAACATGGCAGTAATTCTGGAATTGTTGAGGCCTAAGACTAGTCTCGTGTTACACATAGTGCCAACAGCGAGGAGTTGGCAAAACTCCTTATTGGTGTTCTAGGTGAGCACGAAAGCATTCTGGGGGGCTAGATCGGATTATTCATAGAATAGGCATATCTATATGGCATGTACGAGAGCAATTCGAGATCATCCAACACCTCAGAAACGTAAATTGTTAAGGTAGAATGGAACTTCTTTAAGATTGATCGGAGATTTCGTTTAATCCTACTTGTAAGGTTTATTAGATGAGAATGACTTAGATGTACTGCTTGTACAAGTGATGATTCAAAATTGTCGGGACCAAGGAATAATCCCGTACCACATGTAGTACCATCAACAAGGAGGTGATCAGGCTCCCTATTGATGTTCTAACATGGGCACGACAACATTCTAGGATACCGAGTGCTTGCGCATCAATTCTGGATAATCCACCATGTACAGATTTGCATCCTCAGAATAGATCATGATATCATAAGATTGGTATGAGACTTCTTCCATTCTTGCTAACAAAGAAGAGGGAGGGGATTGGACCAAAGCGTAAAGAATGGAGAACACAAAATGGTTGGCAGAGAATGATATGAAAGCACCGAAAGGCATAAACAAGATGAGTTTGAGATTAGATATACAAGACGAGAATTCTCCCAAAAATAGATAAAGGAAAACACTAGATTACTCGAAAGAAGACGGGAGAATCCCTTGGACTTAAAAGAGCAACTCCAGCTGGAGCATAACTTGCGGTTGTGACATTTGGTTATAGGTCTTCTTCTGCTTTATATCGGGGTACTATCCAATCATTTCAAGAGAATCGAAATAGTGGGAGTGTTTCATCCAAAGTATGAAGAAAAAGGTCCATGGGTTGCCTCAATAGATAGATCGGAGAAACAAGGGGAGGATGAGCATATTAGTGTCCTCCAAGGGAAAGAATGTAAGGGTGGGCAGGAAGAGAGTGGACAAGGTAGAACTCTCCTGATTCATCAGTTTTGGCAGAGATAGGGTGTTATCAATGTCGAGGCAAACAAGGGATCACTAACTCCAGGGCTTAGAGTGGAAATTTGAGCTAGCAGTACAACTATAAGTGGCAAGGGTGCAATGCTGACGATAGCACATGGTTATCATGTGCAAACTTACTGGATATAAAGGAATGGGATGCTCCAGAATTAAAAAGGGACGGTGGCGGGAGTTGAGTTAATGGAGAACGTACCCAACACCACCTCTGGGGCATTCTGCGCTCCTTTGATGGTGACGTGGTCCATCCTGCCGCGGCTGGCGGCTTGAGATTTATTAGGGAGTGGACCCCTAGCTTGAGAGCCTGCATTTGACTGTACCTGCTGCACCTTGGGGGCAAAAGCATGTCCTGTACGCGGTTGGTGACAATTGTTTGCGAAGTGTCCCATTTTTCCGCAGTTAAAACATTTAACTTTACTCCAGACCACAGCGGGCCGCGGCTTCCGCGAACTACTCCCGGCAGTTTCCAACACCTCCCTTTTGCACTTGCGGGACTTGTCAAGAGCTGGCTCTGTGGCTTCCACTTGAATGGCCTTGTCCACCAGACGCTGAACGTTAGCTGACTTGGTTGCTTCCACTTAGATGGCCTTGTCCACGAGACGCTGAACGTTGTGGGAGAGTTGCTCGAGAATTCTATTCTGGGTTGCTAGCAGATCTACTACGCTGGGCTGCTGAGGGGGAGGTGCCACTTCTTCTTCTTCATGCTCACGTCGGCCGCGAGCAGCTCCACGTGCTCCTGATGTCATACTGTTGCAATCAGAAGATATCGGATGAGATAATGGGGCTGGAGACTTGGGAATTCAAGAATTTTTCTACAAGGGTATAACAAGGTGACCAAAAATATGGCACATCGTTTCGTGCACACTTTCACGAGGAAATGAGGTACAAAACAATTGCAAGGAAGGTTGACGCTAAGACCCGAATACCTTAATACAATCAACGGGTTCACAGGAAGGCTGCGGTTTAGATCACTCTTTTAGTGAAATAAACGGGGGTGATGTTCCAAGACTTGCAGCCAACAATACTGGAATACAATTTTCCAAAAGATACCCTAAAACCTGACATGTAGTTCAGCTTACATTCTAACCATGAGTTCGGCTCTATGTATCAAGTACTCCGGGAGATGGGGAATCCAAGTTCTCGGAGCATATACAGGAGTACCTCCGGAATTCCATCGACATCCAAGACATGGGTGGCATGCATCAACTGAGGGGAATCCAACTAACAGAGCAAACAGCAGGGTTAAAGTCAGCCACAAAACCAAAGCGATAGGGAAGGGGTCTCAGAACTAAGAGTGGGGAGGATAAGGAATAAAAAGCAGTCTACTTACTAATTTTCAAATATAGAGTTTAATTTTGCAAATAATTTTCTCGACATTGTCGAGTCCTAACTAATGACCACCTGCAATTGGCTTCCTACGGTCAGCTCGGCTCTAATACCAAGCTGTCACGGACCTGGGAATTACATATGATTAAGGGAACGCGAAGTCGCCAAGGACCGAAGGACTCGTCAGCCTGGTGGCACGGTACCTGCGCCGTACGCACCAAAGGCACGACGATCCGACACCCGACCAATGCGAGCCGGCCGGAAGCGACCAATCTTCCCAGAACCACATATGATTCCCTGATCTGGTGGAGATTTAAAGCCGTTCCCTGATCCTACTACACAGAACAAGGTCGGAGGAGCCCGGCGATTCTACCCACACCCTAACCTAGCCCGGAGGCTAGTGGGTCGCTCGAAAGCCCGGTAGAACCCACCCACACCCTGCCTGGCCGGCACTGCATCTCAGCCAGCGGGTCACTCAACCGATTCCTGCTCGACATAGTAAAAAGGGGAACAACAGTACCTCTCCACGGCATGCCCACACACTTCATATCAATCACGCATTGCATATGGGCAGCCTGAATAACAACTCGTATACCATAAACAAGCACTACAACATAACATTAAAAACTAGTTGTCCACTTGGTGAACTTTACAGATACTTCAGTCGGCGATAACCGTAAATTTAGTTGGACTGAAATATGTACAATGCAGCGGAAATCAACAAAAGCCCCGCAGTGGTGCATCAACCACTGCATAACAGCCAAACCAGTCCCACGAGTCGAACGCGGACCAAGCAAACCATGGGGATTAAGCTTCATCACAAAACTCCGCAACAGTTGGCTCACCTGCAAAAGTCTAGGAATATCCTAGGTGAGTACAAGAGTACTTGCAAGACTTATTCGTGCTTGATTAAATGTCCTACCCATACTAGTTCAACGGCAATTAAACATGAATGCAATTTCATTGAAGTAATACATAATCGAGTTAGTAACCTAGTTCATGGCACAATTATAAATGATAGAATCAAAGTGATCATTCAGAATTCAAAGGAATACCAAGTAATCCAGACAAATGGAATATCACATTGGGGTAGCCCACACCCGTTAAATTCAATCCACCTCTTGGACCGCTGCCGGCAATACGATCACCCTGGACATGATGAGCGCATTTCCCTTGGAGGTTGCAAAGCTCCAAGTGATATCGAGACTTACCTCAATCATTCCCGGTATCGATTTCGTTAACGTCCGCGAGGGCTATCAATCCATGTCACATTACATTCAATCAACTTTCGGATCGTTACCGACAATCGATCACCCTGGACATGGCGAGTGCATTTCACCCCAAGTGATATCGAGACTTACCTCAACCATTCCCGGTATCGATTCTCGGTAACTTCCTAGACCGTTTCGGCAATACGATTACCCTGGACATGATGAGTGCATTTCACTCCAAGTGATATCGAGACTTACCTCACGAGGAGTGCATTTCCCTTGAAAGTGATATCGAGGCTTACCTCAATCATTCCCGGTATCGATTCCGCTAACGTCCACGACTCTCCCAACTCACTTAAGCAATTTTAGTTAAAAGGGCGATAAGGACGTTCTCAACGCAACGATACACCCTACACATGCTAGAGAGTTCAACGCCAACATCCAATTCAACCAACATTCACACACAACACGTTGATACGGGAAATAAAGGATGCAACAAGCTCTGCTTGCCTTCGTCGTAGGATTCGGAGACTTGGGTGAGCTCAACCGTTTGCGGTTCTTCTTCTTCTTCGGGCTCTGTCGCAACCAACACGAAACATCGGCAAGAAAACGGTAAAAAGAATGAGTTTCCAGCATGTATGCATGATGGAATGCTATGCATGAGACGCTAGGGTTTTGCAATAAAATATGCTTCATTTCAATTTAAGGAATTAAAGTAATTATCCAAGTAGTTATACACATGGTTCATTGAATGCTAGTTTACATTAGGGTTTAAACAAGAATGTCCTAAGGTATTAGGTGTGAACCTTGAAATTACATGGGGTAAGTTTAAAGAAAACTTAATACAATTATGAACATACAAATCTATAAGGTTTAGAACTAAGACTATATGATATAACATTTTAACTTAGGTATCCTTTGACATTAGCTTCTACTACTTTTAACCCTAATAAGCATATAACCTGCATAACATAGCATAAGAAACCCTAAACAACTTTTCCCAAAACCTACCCTGCTCACTCCTGCCCTTACTGCACTGAGGAAGAACACCCCGGAGGGGGTTCCGGATGGCCCGGAATGACTCCGGATGACTCGAGGTGACTGCTGTTAAGCTCGGCTGGAGCTAAGAAAAGGAAGAAAAGGGAGGAGTGAGGGGAATGTGAGCTCGGGGAAGAAGGAGGGGAAGGGGAAGACCCTGCTCACCGGAGCAGCGGCGCTGACTCACCGGAGTTGGCGCCGGAGCTGAGGAAGAAGGAGGAGAGAGCTGCTGCCGTGCTGTTCTTGGAGAGAAAAGGAGAAGAAAACTAGGGAAAATGGAAGGGGAGGAGGAAAAGAGGAGAAAGGGGGCCTGTGGCACCCTTTTATAGGGGCCCCGGCGGAGCCTTCACGAAGATGCCACCGCCCACCGCCCCCAAACAGCGGTGGCGATGTGGCAAACGAAATCTGACACTCGGGCGCTCACCCGGAAAGCAACCCGGAGAATGACTCGGAATCCGGACCACCCGGACATAGCACCCGGAGGGTCCGAATGGAACCTCCGGCCTTCACAAACCACAGCCAAAACCCTACTGGACTCACCCGGAAATCCACTCGGAGCTCACCCGGATTTTCCGGGTTCACCCGGATGCTCATCCCGGAGGCTCCGGATTGGACCTCCGGTGGCACCGGGATCTCCAAAACGCTCCCTGGACTCCCCCGGAAGTTGACTCGGAGTCCACCTGGAATCCGGACAACTCGGAGGTTGAACCCGGAGGCTCCGAGTCAAACCTCCGACTGACCGACTCACCCAAAATCCCTCTCTGGACTCACCCGGAAGTTAGTTCGGAACTCATCCGGAGATTCCGGGTCACCCGGAGGTTGCATCCGGAGGTTCCGGACCAAACATCCGGATCAAGTGCAGAGAAGAAGAGGAATTTACGCAATCTAGTTTTGGACTATAGGGACATAGTAACCTTAAACCTTATTGCCTGCCTCAAATAATTGGATCGATGTTAACTCGCGAAATTTGGGTTTTTTTTTAGAATGAGATATGCACGTATTCTATAAAACTTAACCATTTAATATTTAAGTTTATACAAGGTTTATGCATGGATGATGCCATGTATGCATGAAGCAAAATAGCAATTTATTTATGTATTAGAATGGGTGTTACAGAACTCATCAATTTCATCAACCTCATATGATATAAATTTAGAAAGTAAACTGGATATCCATTTAAAAGTATACAAAGAAATACATATCATACGGGACATGCATATATATCACATGAGTTTAAAAGTTGTCATTTTGGAAGTACAATGAACTCGCCTTGTTCCAAGTCGTAGTCGTGGAATTGACCATATTGATCGAGGACCTCTCTAACAAGAAAAGCGGCAATGAGTTCTCGTATTTTGTCGAGATCAGATGTTTCTAATGCTGCCTTCGAGATCTTCCTCTATTGTCGGTTAGAATATATACTAAAATAATGCATTTATAAAATGAAGAGAAATGTGAAAAAAGTTATCGCAATACTATCAAACCGTCCAATCATTTTTTGAAAATTAGTGAGAATGATTTCCATCATATGGCAAATATAGAAGACATAATTGCTTGTACCTCCTTATTGTTGGTGGCATTGGTAAATATAATTTGGTTACTAGTTTGAGATCGTCATTAGTACAATTTATGATATATTAATATTGTGTATTGCAAGATTCCTTAAAGCCCCTATGGTGTGTGAGGGGGTTACTGCCACCAACTCCTCCCATCTCGCCGTACCTCTTCCACACCCTACATGAATCCAAATAGTTAGCTAGCATTGCAATGCAAACAGAGTGAATTGTAAATTTTTGTATGTTCAAAATAAGCTTACTTGTTGAGAAACATTTTGAGTATTTTGGCGTTAAAGTCTGCTTGTAATAAGGAATCCACATACACGATCTTTGGATCTTACGGTCTAATGACAACAGAAATGCAATGCTCCCTACATATAGTTATTCTCGATGATTAGTGAATTCACGTTATTTTGGATGATAAAGTTCAATCTTGTTATGTGAAGTAGGTAGTGCAGCATTTACACCTGGTTGTACGCAAGAAGTATGAACTCCTTATGTTGTTGAGCAAGCAACGCGTTTAGCACATAATAAAAGACTAACCTTCATTTTCTTGGATCATCCGCGAGGAGACCATGCTTGGGTCGAGGAACCCTGCCTTTGCCTGTTTCCTTCTGCATTATTCAATAGTTAATGTACACATACATAAGCTAGGAGTTACATATATGTGTAATTAGCCTGTATAGCATGAATATTGACCATGGTTGTAAACACTTACATTATACATAATTTGATGAATGAAACTTCTGGGGATTGGAGGTTGTAGAGTTCCCACATATCCATGAAGTTCACAAAGGATTGGCAATCCTCGAAGTCATGGTGGAAATGGTCCCTAGTGAATTGCACCTTGATAGTTTTGGTCCATTCACACGCCGGCTTCTTGACCCCTTTCAGGTTGTACTGATGCAACTCATGGCTATATTTTGGTAGTGCTTTGAGCCTCTCAGGCGATTTGATCAATGACTCTCCTTCAATGTATTTATCGACCAATGGTGCCAAGGAGAATTCTTGGTCAATGTAAAGCTATTATTCATTGGGTTCCTTCCGCTTCGACTTGGCACCTTACTTTCTTTTAGCAGTTAGCTTCAACGCCTTCACGGGAGATGAATCGGCCTTAGTTGCCACATTAGGCTCCGGGAGGGTGAGTAGGTCTTGTTGTCATGATTCAACTGGGTCGATACATGGAGGGTGCTGGTCCTCCAAGACTACGTCCCTCTTGGGCCACTGGATAAATGTCGGTTCTGCTTGCACTAGTCTAGTGACATCATCGTTTGGGGGAACTTTAGTCTGATGGACTTGCATGTGTTGCATACACAATCCACAGTGACCTTCGTGTTGCCACGTGCAATCAGCACATGGTGCATGAAATCACCTTCATTGGATGGATATACCATCCGAATTGCAACCTCTAAAGGCAAGTTATCAAGAAGCCTCACCAATAGCTTGCATCCCATCGTATCCTTGAAGGTAAAAAATGGTACAAGATAGAATAATTAGCTACGTATGGCTTGCAAGGGTATTGTAAATGGACCTTGAGATGGAAATATATTTATTAGGGTCTCATTGACAGGATACATGATGTCACAATCAAGTTGAACAATAGGCTCGGAGGCTTAGCTACTCCTTGGGATAGCAGCAGGCCTAGTCTGCAATTGAACGTCGCCTCGCCAACCCATGGGCGCCATTTCCTCCAGGGCTCTTATATGAGCATCAACCCGCGATTCCACCATGTTGGTGATTTCTTCTGTAAGAGCAGCACTTTCTGTTGCTTCATGCTCATCTTTGGCCATGCTCTTATTCCAGTATCAATGCATGTCCTCGAGGAATCTGTCTCCAGGTAGCGTACACGCCTGTTACCCTCGTGCGGCCTAGATGCACCTTAGTCTCGATGGCCAGTGATAGTATATTTTTCTCCTTTTGGAATTCGGGAGGGGAGGATTGTGTGGATAGATCTTCCTGAAATAGGCGACCAAGTTAGTGAACATTGGAATGAGGTGATGGATATATTGTAAACTAATAGTTAATTGACATCTTACCAATTTGGAATAGACTTCCTGGTTTGGTTGGCTTGTGAAGGAGTTGGCGTCAGAAGATGTCGCAGTTGGATTCCCCCTCGCGTACAACCAATTTCGAGCATGCCGTCCAACTACGTTGGGAAATGACAGGAGTTAGTCATTAAGGCGTACCCTCTCCTCCTCTATCCGTTTCTAAACTTTGGGCCCATATCCAGAGCTACCTAGTCTGTGATAGTGGGTGTTCTTGGCCGCGAGTGCCTTTGCCGCTTCACTCTTGGCCTTAAATTCTTCGGTTTCCCTCATCTCCTTAAATTGATCCCACATATCTCTATCCATCCATTTGTGCACGACAAAGGGCTCCTCGTATTTTGCAATGAAGTCCTAGTGGGGGATAAATTTGAACTCCTTCCACGCATTATTAGCCACTTTGATGGCAACTCTATTGACGCGGGACTTTAGTCTTCTAGGATGACAAAGTGAGTGTTGATATCATTGACTAAAACTTGATGAAGATTTCTTCCAAGATTCTAATGTCAACGCACCCGTGTCCATGCGTCGATTCTGCATGTAGTTCTCTATTTGGCGACATTTTCTTCCGGCGCGATAGGTGCCTCAGACGGACCTATCTCCATAATCAGCCCTTTGGCCTTTAACTAGGACCTCTTGGAGTGTGTCTGGGTTTTGCCATTCTTTCAGGTGGGTTAGAAGCACCCCCAGAACCCGTCAGTGAAGGCGAGTGATGAGAAGCCGACATTTTAAGAAAAGTATGAACATAAATTAATTGGCATCAATATGTATGATCATTAGGACCATGTTCTTGAATGTAGCTAAAAATATCAATCGTGTTCTTATGAACCTAATCTAAGGTATCTGTATAGCTACATAAGCAAAGTATGGATATAAATAAACTTTCATCAATATTAGTAAATAAGATACGCATCAATATGATAAATTAACCTAACATCCATACATAAATAAAGCTAAGAAAATTATAACTAAAGATGATATATCATATTGATCATTATTTCTGCTCCTTTGTTTTAATTTTAGCAATCTGAGAATAAGATCAGTAAATCATAAGTTTCTAGAATATCCATAGAATGTCACAACATTATACAAAGCTTGAAATCGTAAAACACTAAATAATTTGTCATCTGTCTACATAACTATTATACAAAGTTTCGTGCATAAAGGTTTAGCCTCCTTGCATTACTTTAGCAGCCATGATAAACATTAACCTAACATAACAGATTACAAAATTAACCACATTCACCAACAATTAGTACCATGTTCTTGCTCGGCTCCGGTTAGGGGGGAGAGGCAGAGGGAGAGGCAGACGGAGAGGCAGAGGGAGAGGCCGGGAGAGGGAGAGAGAGGGAAAGACCGGGGAGAGGGAAAGGCTGGGAGAGGGAGAGGGGCAGAGGGAGAGAGAGGATTACCTCTACGACGATGGTGCTCGGGAAGGAGGAGGACGATGCAGCATTGCTTGGGGAGGAGGACAATGATGACAGCAGTGGTGCTCAAGGAGGAGGAGGACGGCAGCGCTGCTCGGGGAGGAGGAAGACGATGGTAGTGCTCGGGAATGCGCTCGGGCAGCTTGTCGACATGGGTGAATCGGTCTTGGGTGACGGCGGCATGAATTAGGGGTGTTTTTTTGGAATGGGGCCGAACAAAAAAAACCCTAAAACATATATATAGATCGGGTCATAGCAGACGGTTCTCAACCGCCTACGATGTGCATCTATCGCAGGCGGTTCACCCCCAGAACCGCCTGCGAGGTTCAAAAATTGCAGGCGGTTCTCGCGCAGAATTGATAGGTTTTCATTGTCATTTAATATTTCTAAATTATTTCACTATAAATTGAGGTTTTTTATTTAATTTCATAATTTTGAATGATTCCACTTCAAATAGAATGGATTTTTTCTTTTAGTCCCATATTTTTTGAATGATGTCACTCTAAATTGAAAGGTTCTTCATTTGCTTTCATTTCAAATGGATTTCTTTCTCTCCAAATTATGAAATCCACATAAATAAATATTATACATCACATTGTCAAATCCAAGAAATAAATATTATACATCACATTGTGAATTCCAAAAAAATGAAATGATTTTATTTTAGTTTCATTTTTTTGAATGAGGCCAACCCTCACTCGAGAGCTGACATGCAGGATCGACTGACCCCACCTAGGTCGGCCGACCCTCGTATTTATACCACATCTGTATGCGGTAGCGACTAGAGGTAACGATAAGTGGCGGAGGATCAGCCAGTGTGGCTAGCTATGGCGTCTGCCATACCTTAATATGAGCACGAGTACCCTAGGCCCCGACCTCCTTCGTTCCTACGAATGCCGGCAGTAGCGCCATGAGAGCTTCAGAGGCTGAGCTCTATTAGAGATGAAAAGTTACCGGCAGTTATGTGAATTGGGTCGTAGCCCATGGGCCCTTTTTTTCTTTGCCATGAAGGGGTACGTGGGCCAGGTTAATTCGGGAATGTGAGCAGTCTGTAGTTAGGAGCAGGTGATTGTATTAGTATCGATCGAACAATCAGCCATCGCTGGACTGCTAGGAGCAGGCGATGAGCGACTGCTGGGGCGGCTACCGGCTGGGCGGTCGACGAGCAGGGCGAAGCCCGGTGAACAAACGACATGTCTGCACTCATCATTTCAGGTCTCGTTGGATTGAGCACAGATTGGTGTAATTGCATACAAATTAGTGTAACTGTTGGTGTAATTCAGTAATTACATACATTTTAATGTTGGATAGATGAATCATATGAACTAATAAGTTACGATGAGTGTAGAACCTGATAGTGATATGCACTGATACATAGACTACTCCCCTGATAGAGATCAAACAAATGACAGAGCAACGGCCAGCAGCGACACAGGGACGGCGATCTGCACAGCTTCGCGGCTTGGCTGCGTGCACGGTGACTCGACAAGTTAGGCACCTAGTGGTGGCATGTGGCGCTGTCATCACTCACCACTCAAAAATTCAGATGGCACTGTCAGAGTGGTATTGTTTGATATTCTATTTTTATCATAGTGTATTTGATTGGTCGATTGTAGTTATTGATTTTATTTGATGTCATATTTTATTAGTCATTGTGTTCGTGTTGTCGACATCGCCATACCAAAATTTTAGTTCGTCCTCCACCACTGGTAACGATCATAGTCGGCAGTGGATTCTTACTTAAGCGTGGTGCTTTGGTTCGTAATTCCCTTGAAGGACTAAGTGTTTTTGTGAGAATTTGATTTGGTGATGGACAGTGACACTAGGAGTAGTTCTCTTAGGTGAAACCATGGCTTGCTCACACCGTTAGTGGGAGGCAAATTCCAAGTTTAGATAAAACTCAGGACTAGGTTATATATGTCGACTAAGTGCTTGTGTGATATTTTGATTTGGTGATGGAAAGTGACACTAACAGTAATTTCCTAAGGTGAAACCATGCGTGTTCACACTGTTAGTGGGAGGCAGATCCCAAGTTTAGATCAAGCTCAGGACTAGGTTATATAAGTAGTAATAAAACCCGAGACATAAGGAGACCACCCTACTTGATCCTTCCCTGCTAGAGCCTTACCTACCTCCCTTCTCATCTTGTTCTCCAATCTATAGTATAGAATAATCTCCCGTTCAATGAAGTGAACCTTCATGTTCCTCAGTGGATACGATACGCTCGAATACTCCAAGGTGATTGCTTCCACAATTTTTCCATGCGCTTGTAGATTTACATTATCTATAGGCCATAAGAATAGCAACTAGCATTTCTAGCGCTGTTGCTGGGGAATGCCATTCGTTTCTTCACCGAACACGTTCTCATAATGAATACACAAGATATTCCACTTTCCACCTTCTTAGCATCCAAGGCTCTTCATGCAAAGCGACCGCCTTCTTCTTCTCTAGTGATGGAAGACTTCGAGCTCGGTCTTGATCTGATCACCATAATCCAACAACAAAAAAATTTCGGAGAACCTTCTAAAAATCCTTACACTCATATGACCCTCTTTCTGGAACAATGTACTACGGTTAGCATGAAAGGTGTTTCTCCTGAAGCATTGAGACATAAATTATTTCCCTTCTTGCGCTCGAGCAAAACTAAGTTGGTATTATTCCATGGTTAAAGACCTAAATGGAGACTAGGGTTTATTTTATGAAAAATTCTGCTTGAAATTCTTTCCCATGAGTAAAGTCTAGGTACTCTGTTCTCAAATCATAAACTTTGAGCAAAAGTTGGAGGGAACCATTGGTCAGGTTTGGAATAGATTTAAGGAATTAGTCCATACCGGACCAGACATACAAATCCCTAGCGTGACCATCATGCAAACCTTCTACATGCTTCTCTCTCGAGAATGCAAGCTGCACATTGAAGGCTTAGCCGGAGGATCATTCATTTATAAAACCACTAGTGAGTGTAAGAAAATTTTGGATAAAATCACGTACAACAAGGAATCATGGAAGAAACTCACAAAATCCATCATGAATCCACGATCCCAAATTCTCCACTCAAACCATTAGAAAATGTTCCCTCTAAACTAAATCAGGAGGAAAACGAAGATCTAGACTGGGATGAACCCCTCAAGGACTCTGAATGGGCCTTGATAGATTTTGGTTCTGATCCAACAAGAATGAAGCGAGTCCTTAAACGTGTCCGTCCTTTGGAACCGACTCCTATCAAACTTGGCCCTAGCAAATATTCTTGCCAATGTTAACAAAAACCAAAAAGGAGCCCTCAAGAAGAGCTGGATGCTATTCAAGACCTTAATCCCTTATCTACACTTGAGCAAGAGGTTTGTAGGTAGGTCTCCCAAACTCTTGAATCAACATATAATCAAATCTCTAGAACTAGGAGCAAGTACAACTCAAATCTCAACCCTCCTATCATCTCTTGTAGAATAAATGGAAAGAGCTTCCAACATGCTCTTTGTGATGTAGGAGCAGAAGTTAGTGTTCTACCAATAAATCTGTTGCCAAAGTATTTCTCTGAAAATCCAACCTTAGAAAAAACTTCAAGAATTATCTTCTTACCTAATACCACTCTGCGAACCCCTCAAGTCATTCTCAAGGAAGTTCCTATCACTCTAGGAAAATGCACCCTCTCAATTGATATTTATGTCCTAGAAAACTCTGACCGTAGTTCCAACCTAGTGATCTTAGGATTACCTTTCCTAAAATTTGTCAAAACAGTAGTTGGCCTAGGAAAAGGGACTCAGTTAGGACAAGAGATGTTGAATTTGAGTTCCTCAGTGCTTTGGCAGCCGCTTTGAGCCTTGATGATAAAGAGGATTGTGAAGCGACTGCGTCCTCAACCCTGTTCCATGACCTAGCCAAAATTTTTAAAGATAGTTTGGAAGAAGTCAACGAGGATAGCGAGGATGCACCCCCTGACAAGCTAGATGAAGAAGATCTTCAAGCAGATAAAAATCAGGAGAATCTACCCCCAAAAATTGAGCTAAAACCACTTCCACCAGGACTCTGCTATGCTTTTGTTGAAGACAATGAGACTTACCCTGTCATAATAAATTAAAATCTATTTAAAGAGGAAGCTCGTAAGAAGATATAGAAGAGTTATCGATTATTACATTAGAGATTTGAAAGGTATAAGCCCAAATATTTGCACACACCAGATCCCCCATGGAAGCTGATCACAAGCCAGTAGTAGAACATCAATGTTGTTTAAATAATGACATGAGAGAAGTAGTAAAAAAAGGAAGTAATCAAATTACGTCAAGCCAGCATCATCCACCCTATCTCAGATAGTGAGTGAGTAAGCCATGTCCACTGTGTCCCAAAGTAGTAGCGAGGAATAACGGTTGTCCTTAAGAAAAAAATGAACTTACCCCTCAAAGAACTATCACGGGTTGGAGAATGTGTATAGATTATTGAAAACTCAGTAAGGCCACTCATAAGGACCATCTCCCTCTTCCCTTCAGTGATGAAATTCTTGAAAGACTAGCTAAGAATTCTTACTTCTACTACCTCAAGATATTTCGAAATCCCTATCCACACCCTCACGATCAACACAAGACCATGTTCACTTGTCCCTATGGTACCTTTGCCTATCGGCGCATGTCTTTTGGCTTCTCTAATGCACCCACGTTCTTTCAGCGGTGCATGATAGCCACCTTTTCTGACTTGATTGAGAGCATTATGGAAGTTTTCATGGATGACTTTTCTATCTATAGAAAAACCATTTGACTCCTGCCTAGGGAATCTTAGTAAGGTGCTCCAAAGATGTAGTGAAGTTGACCTAGTTCTGAATTGGGGAAAATTTCATTTCATGGTTAGAGAAGGAGTCATGGTAGGGCACATCATTTCCGAAGAAGCATCAAGGTTGATAAAGCGAAAATCCAAATAATAGAAAAACTTCCACCACCAATTAATATAAAAGGAATACGGAGTTTCCTCGGCCTCGCATGATTTAATAGAAGGTTTATTAAAGACTTCTCTATGATTTCCAAACCCTTAAAAAACCTGCTTTCCCAAACAGCTAGTTTTCGTGGTATGAGTATTTTTACCCCCTTTGGCTAGTTGAGGAAGTATGTTGCTGCCTCTATTGTTCATTTGTGAGCATCTCTTGTAGCTTCTTCCCTCTCTAAAGTCTCTAGTGCATGTTTTGCCATTTGTGAGGTCTTAGGGAAGCCTTTGTGCATAAGTTACATTATTTGAGCACCCGGTGTTGATTGTGTTCGAGCGAGAGTCCAAGAGTCTTTTACTCTTGGAGGCCACCGACTCCTAGACGGCTTGGTGGTGGTGGCTCGGTGATCTCCTCAAGAAGCTTGTGAGGAGGCTCGAGAGATTGTGAAGTGGTTGTGGAGCTTGCCATCTCCAAGAGTGGAGGAAAGAGCTAACCATATTGATCGGGGAGACTCCGGAGAGTCCTCGAGAGGAAGCGGCTTGAGAGAGAGCCCCACCTTTGATCAAGCGTGATTGGGTCCTCAAACGGAGATTTAGGATATCGATGTATATCTGAACTCCAGGTCATACATCATTTGTCTCTTGTCCTCTTTACTTGTCGCATTTCATACTTGCAATAAATTACTTATATATCTCTTATAGAAGTTGAATTGCTTGTGTATCACCCTTTCATTGCCCACCTTGATATATTCACATAGGGTTTATGCTCATGTGAAAGACTAGCATATTAGGATTTTAGATTAAGTCAAATCTGTGAGTGATTTTTATAAGAACGTCTAGGTGACATATTAGTCACTAAGGTCCTTTCAAAGAACCCATATGTGATTATGCCTATGACAGAAGATTGTTGTGCCCTTTGTGATAACCTGAATTATCACAAACACAAGCCGACAAATGACTAGATTATCCGTCTATAATGATGCTTTTTACCTAACTGAAATGACCCCTCTCTCTAGAAGTGATAGACCCTTTAAATGATCTATAGGTGAAACATCAGAGTAGGTCTAACTTACGAAGAGAAAATTTTAATAGACCCAATACACTTACATTTTCTCCTTTAAAAACCCCTCAATTCAAACATACCGATGAAATTTGTATATCCACAACTCCAAGACCCCACCAAGAGTTGGTTCCCAAACAGTGGGCATTCAATGAACGGAGGACGGGCGCCCAACACGTGAGTGAGGGGGCCATGTCTACTTGGTGCAGACGTGTGCCAGCCAGGGCACCCTTGCTATAAATTTGGATGTGCCAAATCGTAGCAGTTGACGACAGTTGCACTTTTTAAACTAAAATTGCACATTGCTTTAATGTGCAATTTTAGTAAGAAAAGGGTGCAATTGTGTACATTTTCATTTTATTTGTTGTTTCCCGACGGTTCACTAGGTCCATGGTAATTGTATTCACATTTTCTTCATAATTTTTGTAATTTTTTTTGCAGTATAGTTAAGATATAACTGTTTCATATGGTTAAAAGTGAACCGTTTGATGTAGATCTGACTCTGCACAAGTTTGACCGACCTTTAAGGGTCCTTTGGATCAAAGAAATTTTGGAGGAAAAATAGAGAATTGCAATCTTAAGGAAAAAAATTATCCGTGCCATTTGGATCATAGGATGCATCAAAGGAAATTCATAGGATAAGAAATTTTCCTACAAATTTTGGAGAAAACCAAACATGAGCTCTAACCTCATAGAAAATTTTCTTCAGTGTTACAATTCATCTTCCCTCTTTCTCTCTCCCTTCTCTCTGATAAAGTAACATCTAATCTCTAAATTCTTGCACTTTCTCTTTGTGGCATCCAAAGATATCCTATGAGCAATCCCTATGGATTTGTTTCCTATAGGATTTAAATTCTGCATTTTTTCATATTTCTATGCTTTTACATTCTACATTTCAAATAGGCTCTTAAAATAAATGCGATTGTGGAATAGGAGATCGTGTATAAATTATCCTTAAGTCAAAGTAATTCATAGCCTATGACACAAATTATAGAAAAAAATTCAGTAATTGATAAGGTCGGCATCTAATATGTAGTTAGTCGGACTTAAACCATAACCTTTAGCTACAAGTTCACGAGACACTATTTCCATACCCATATCGAAGTAGCAACCAATTGCCATCATTGCCACACACAAGGAACACAACAAAAGTTCGCCAAACTTTGTTTAGGCACATATGTGTGCGGGATTGCATTATTGGTACTCTAAAATTAAAGGGATTAATTGGGAAATAGCATTGCACTAGTTTGTTCATACTAGGTAGGATGAAAAAGTTAGCTAGCTAGAGAATATGCAGCCATAGTAGGGGGAAGACACGGGTAGGTCTTTCTTTGTGGAGGATATGAATCATACTGCCCATGCTCGGATTGTGGTAATGTAAGGATTTTTGAGCTCTAGCATATCGAGTTCCACTTGTTTAAGAGAGGTTTCAGAGAAGGGTATTCACGTTAGACTAAACACGGTGAAGATCAAGATATAGTCTTCGATGATAATGTCGTAGCTGACGAAGAAGCAACCAATTTGCCATTTGATATCAGTCATGATTCGGATGATGAAATGTTCGATGATGGCAACTCGATGACAGATCTAAATTAGATGTTGCGAGATTATGAAGAGCATGGAACTGACATAGAGTACCAACAATTTTTAGGCTTGATGGCGCACTTGGAGAAATCAATGTTCCCGGGATGCAAGGCAAAGTTCACGTTGTTATATGGCGTCCTTGAATTGTTGAAGCTGAAGGCGAGCAACAACTGGTCGGACAAGAGTCTCAACAAGTTGTTAGTCCTCTTAGGAGACATGCTTCCAGAGGGGGAACAAGTTACTCGTAAATACATATAGAGCCAAAAAGGTGCTTTGTTCTTTGGGACTAGAAGTTGATAAGATACATGCATGTCGAAACGAATGTATCATGTACCGGAAAGAGTTTGTAAACTTACATTCATGCCCAGTGTGCAAGGCGTCTCGGTACAAGGATAAGATTGGACTAGATGGAGCCGAGGAACGCGTTGGGGTTATGAAGGGAACTTCTGCTAATGTTGCTTGGTATTTGCTAGTAATCCCGTGACTAAAGTGTTTATTTGAGAACCCAAAGGAGGCAAAACTATTGCGTTAGAATACTGAGGAGAGGAAGACATCTGATAGAAAGTTAAGACACCTAGCTTTCTGCTATTCAGTGGAGAAACATCGATAGGAAGCATAGCAAAAACTAGGAGCGTAATGTTTGTGCTAAGTATGAATGGAATGAATCCATTTGGTAACATGTGCAGTCGACAAAGCACTTGGCACGTGCTTCTCAGTATGTACAACCTACCTTCATGGCTTTGTATGAAATAGAAATACATTATGATGTCGATACTTATTGAAGGGCCGAAGCAACCAGGTAACGACATCAACATGTATTTCCAACTTTTGATGGATGATCTACAAATACTGTGGAACACAGGAATGCAGGTATGTGATGCAGACAAAAGAGAAGACTTCCCTCTTCAGGACATGCTATTCTGCACAACCCAGGACTTTCCCGCTCTCGACAACATCTCCGGTCAAATAGTAAAAGGACATAATGGCTGTGTCATATGCATGGAGAATACCGTTAGCTTGAGTCTTAAGAATTATGGCAAATTCATGTACATGGGTCACCGGAAGTTCCTGCCTATTGTGCACCATTACCACAGGTGGAAGACAAAGGTCAACAGGAGAACAGAGAATGGTGTGAGACCAAGACCTTTCCGCGGTACAAAGATCTTCAAAAAGGTTAATGATGTCAATGTTATGTTTGGTAAGGGTAAAAAAGGCCAAATATGAGTCTGCGTACTAGAAGAAGAGATCAGTATTCTAGGACTTACAATGTTGGAAGGATCTAGACGTCCGGCACTGCATCGACTGTTGGGGAACGCGTTACGCAAAACAAAATTTTTCGCGCACGAACCAAACCAAGAAACACTATCGAGGTGTAGGTAACGATATCATACCTTCGACGATCACGTCAATGCAGCGGAAAAGTTGACCGATGTCGATGAAGTCCGCAGACTCCCGCAGCTAGGTTATACCTCCCAGCCGCGAGAGCGATCTCCTCGTGAATAGTTCGCCCGATCAAACGCCGAAGTATACGACGTCTCCGAGGTATCCACGCGTACCGGATCAGCGATGCCGCGGTAATGTGTGGACCAGCACACAAGAACAGCGGGGATCTACGAGAAGGAGAAGCAGCAGCGCGCCGGCAGCTGTACTAGATCCAATCTAGAAGAGAGAGAAAAAGAAGGCTGTGGCCAATCTAGAGATGGCCGGCCTAGGGTTTAGTCCAAGGGACTAGGGCTGCCTCTGGGGCTGCTTGGGATACCCTTTGAGGTGCCCTGCCCCTCTATTTATAGGGGTTGGGGCAGCTCTCCCTAGGCAGGTGGAGTCCTACTCCAGCAGGGACACCCTGTTGGAGTTGGAGTCCAACTCCACTAGAACCTTCTAGAACCTTCTAGAATTTCTAGAACCTTCCAGAACCTTCTAGAATTTCTAGAACCTTCTAGAACCTTCCAGAACCTTCTAGAACCTTCCAATACTTTCCGGAACACTTCCGGACATCACCGGAACCATCCGGGACCTCCCGGAACACTTTCGAGATCATCCGAAACACTTTCGGAACCCTTCTCTCTCGTTCTCCATAAATCGTAGCATTCCTAAATGTCGCTAAAACGTTAAGCGTGTGACCCTATAGGTTCGAGTATATGTGGACATGTCCGGAATACATTCCGGTCAATAATCGTCAGCGGGATCTGGACACCCATAACGACTCCCACATATCATCGAAGATCTTTATCGAGCAAACCTTGTATTGTCGCATACAATTCCTTTTGCCTCACGATACATTACACAACCCGAGGCGAGACTTTGACGGTATCCCTGTGATCAACTCCTTGATCACCATACCTAGTTATCCTCGTTACCGGTTTGTACTCTTTTCTCGTTTCCGTATTCCGGTATCCCCGTGACTAACCTTTTAGTCACAATACCTGGCCAGGCGATGCTGGACACCGTAATACCGAGTGGGCCCAGAGTGTATCTCTCCATCGCCGGATGGGCAAATCCCAGTCTTGACATATCTAGAACCACGATATACTTTCTGGTGTACCTGGAAGTCACCTTTATAATTACCCAGTTACGGCGTAACGTTTGATGACCCCAAAGCAACCATCCGGTATCCGGGTCTATGATATTCTCATGGTCTAAGGACGCAAGTAAACGTTAACACATCATGAGAAGATACTGACAACATATTGACGAAGTGATCTCGCAGTATCTCATAAGGGGTCTATCCAACACCATTGTTACCCTAACAATGTGTTCCCATTATTGCCGGCATCCTTGTTACATTAACAATGCCCATGATCAGGAAAACAAGATCATCAACAATACATGAGCTAGTCCAGAGGCCTGACTAGGGATCTGAATGGTGTTTATTATTCCACACATGCAATTAGGTTTTCCTCTGAATCTCATATTCAAGAACCAATGCAATTTTAGCATAGAACATAAACTTAATCATGAACATGAAAATAGAATAATAACAACTTTATTATTGCCTCTAGGGCATATTTCCAACATCGACGTCATGCACATAGAGAAGAATGTGTGTGACAGCGTGCTGGGACCATTGTTGAACATCGAGGACAAGATGAAAGATGGCGTTAAGGCGCGAGTTAACATAGTTGATATGGAAATCAGACCTAAAATGGCACCTGTAGTTATGCCTAACAGAAAGACATACATCCCTCCTACATGTTACACTTTAACCAAGTTGAGAGAACTAAGTTTTGCAAGTTCTTGCATGGCGTGAAAGTTCCGTTAGACTACTCTGCCAACATAAAAAGGCTTGCCTTGATACAGGACTTGAAACTAATTGGCATGAAGTCCAATGACTGTCTTATGATAACACAGATGCTCCTGGTTGCAATCAGAAACATTCAGCTACCTGACCTCTGAGAGACAATCATGAACCTGTGCTTCTTCTTTAACAAGATTTCACAGAAGGTGATGGATGTGTTTAAACTAAATGATCTGGAGTTAGTGGCCATGGATACTATATGTCAGCTAGAGATGTATTTTCCACCGTTTTTCTTTGATATAATGGTCCATCTCATTATCCATATTGTGCACGAGATCAAGATGTGCGGGGCAGTCTTCCTTCGGAGCATGTACCCATTCGAGAGTTTCGTGGGAATCCTGAATTATTATGTGTGAAACAAGTATCGACCAAATGGAAGTATTATCGAAGGTTACGCTAAGAGATTGCCAAGTTCTATGTTGATTACATGAAGTCGAACCAACTGATTGGTGTGTCGCGATCTCTACACCAGGGTAGGCTTGATGGTGTTGGGACCATAAAAAGGACATCACTAACCACCGATCAAGCTGGACACGCTTTATCCCATTTCACGGTGTTGTAACACACGACCGTAATTGCCCCGTACATGGACGAGCACAAGGCTAAGTTAAGGCAAGACCATTCAAATAGAACCGATGTGTGGAGGACGAGAGTGCACAATAAAGAATTCAACAAGTAGTTCAAGGAGCATCTCCATTTAGAATCTCCTAGTGACATTCTAACATGGTACGCGAAGGGACCAACGTTCCTAGTCATCCCTTGGCAAGGATACGACATCAACGGATACAGTCTACATGAGAGATTAAGATTTGAAGAGCACATTCCAAAATAGTGGGGGTCCACATAGAGGCTTTTGACTTGGCAGGGAAACAGAGCTGGTACTACGGGTTCATTGAGGACATTTGGAAGTTGCAATATGCATACTTCAAAATTCCTTTATTCCGGTGTCACTGGGTCAATCTCCAATGTACGAAGGTCAACAAGTATGCCTTAACAACATTAGACCTTGCACAGATCGGTTTCAAAGATGACACATTCGTTCTAGCCAACCTACCCACCAAGTCTTTTATGTAACCGACCCGGCGAAGAAGAATCTCCATATTGCCATGCACGGTAAAAGTAAAATCATGTTGACAAAGTACAATTCATAATAAAACTATTGTAATTATTATATGCGTTGCATCTAAAATTTCAAACTGAGCTATGTTTTGAACATTCAGACTAATCTTACGGGAGGCGGTTGCTCTCTAGTAACCGCCTCAGATATGCCGTCATCTGAGGTGGTCAAATCGGCCCAACTGCCTCCTATATATGTTATCTGAGGCAGTCAGATTGTAGCAACCGCCTCGGATATGTTTTCATAGGTAATTGTCTATGCTCGAAGTCTAGGGTTTTAGCCAACACTTCACGCCTCCACACAAAGCACTGCCTTCACGCCTCCATGCCGAGCGTGGTCTTCACGTGCCCTCACACCATGGATGTCCCCCACATCATGCGCCGCTCCCCACACTGACGACCTCCACCATGCTGACCTCCCCATGCCAAGTGCTGCGCCGCCACGCCGTTGTCGGTGTCCACCATGCCGACATCCCCACATTGGCCTCCACGACGCGACGAGCTCCACCACACCGGCCTCCCCCACGCCAATGACCGCTACAGCCAGGTAAGTCCGGTTTCATCACAATTTTTTTCTTGGACTCAAATTGTTGAACTGAAATGATTCGTACTAGATTGTTGAACTGAAATTGTTGTTGATTCGTACTAGATTCTTGAACTAAAATTGTTGTTGAGATGAAGTTATTGTTGAACTGAAATTGTTGATGATTCGTTCTAGATTTTTGAACTGAAACTTATTTCTAATCAGAGCTTAACTGAAATTGTTGTTAACATGAGTTATTTCCTAACTTTCCTAAAAATATCATCATAAGATAAAATGACATCTCATTGATCTTCCCACAGAAAATAACCATTTTCTTAACAACAAACATGTTAGATTCTTTTCACTAGCATAAGAATTTGGAGGAATGTTAGGTTTTCTTCCAGATATTGGAAATTGGTGCATTCTAGTAGTGCATAGCTTTAAAATATTAGTTTAGTTTGGTAATGCTTGCTAGAGTAATATTATTAGTTATGTAAACCTTATATTAATCTTTAAGACATTCTTTTATTTACCAAACCACCGACATAATATTCAGTCATGCTTAGAATGGAGATGAACTCCCCCCACCCCTTCCCTACGTCATCCCTGTTCAAGGGTTCCGATCACCCTCCAAGATTGGGATGAGCTGACTCAAGTGGAGCGGAATGGCCTGTTGGCCGAATTGAAGCGATCCTTCACAATCCCAGAGGAAACGCCAAGGTTTATTTTGACCAAGCTACCATCCTAACGGCAGGGAAGTCATGAAGGAATTTCAAACATAGGCTAGTGAGGGACTTTATGAAGCATAATAAATTGCCTTGCCAAGCTAACCCAGACGTGACGGAAGAAGACTGGGCGGAATTCTGTGCCTTGAAAGCGTTAGAGGAATTCTGGGCAAAAAACTTCTTGGAACCTCAGGGTACGTCGGTGCTAAAAAGAAATGGGAAAATGAAGACGAGGAAGCGGAGAAGTATAGTCAGCAGCCTATCTTCTCTAATTTCAGCTACAACCTTGTTTGAGATTGGGGCAGGGCGAGGTCAAAGGTTGATCCTCGTGGTGAACGTGTCTAGCTACACTCAGAAGACAAGGAGCTCTACAGGAAAATTGTCGGGCTAAATGAGCAAGCAACTTAAGGCACGTTTGTGCTCAATCGGGAGAAAGATATACTCTCCTAGGCCATTGGCACTAGGGAGCCGTATGGACGCACCAGAGGTTTTGGAAATCTCGTACCATGGGGCAAAACATTCATTGGCGATAGCCAAGACGCCCGGAGGTAGAGGAAGAAAGCCAGGGCCGAACAGTTGAAAATGGAGATAAAATCCTCGCTTGAAGCGGAATTCGAGAAAAAATAAGAGCCATGGAGGAGAGGCTGTTAGCACAGTACCTTCAAGAAAGGGTGGCGGTCGTAAGCCTGGGCGCCCGTAGGAGTAGCTGCACCTCGGGCGCTGACGAATCTTATCCCATCTACCAAATCAGTGGTCCAGCGCACTACAGGATGCAAATACAGTTCGCAACAATGAACTTTGCAATGGACGCAGCCTATGGTCAGGTGTGGCCATCTCCTCTAGGTACGGTGTTACAAGGTGTCCCGCTTGTGCTAGGTTACGCATGAGTGCGAGTGGAATCTGTTAACCCAACCTTCGCCAAGTGCCCCTTGCCTAACGCACGAGACAGGGACGAGATGCAGATCCTAAACGACACCGTCAGATCTTTTGTTCAGTGGCTTAAGAAGGATATAGTCCTCAAATCAGCACCAAATGCATCGTCTGATCTTACTTGTTCACCGTCTAGTGGGATGATGAGGTTTTCCCCGTTAGTGCATAAATCTCCACTAGAGGTTCTGACCCAACCTCAACCAATGCCAACTTCTCACCGGTTGCTACCCCCTCAACTCCCAACACCTAATGTGGAGAGCTCACGACCTAGTTGTGTTCAGACCAAGAGTCAAGGGGCCACATCAAAGCTGAAAGTTTCCCAGAAAGAAGAAGTCTGCTATGAATTTGGCGGCAGATATTGAATATGTTATAGTGGAGCTTCCTCACCAATACTTGTGGAACACTTCAAGCACAGTCAAGCCACTATGTTCATGGTGGAATTCGCTGACATGATCAACATGTCCCACTATCATGACCTAGATGCTAGCCTCATGAGATGCTTTACGCTGTAAGTTCATATAATACATCACAAGTTTGTTTTAATACCACTAAGTGCTACACATAACCTATTGTTGTCCTACACTCAGGTACATGATTGATCTAACCGAGAAAAGAAAGCCCCAGAACTCTATGGGGTTCAACGACCCACATCTAGTCTCGATGCAAAGCATCGGGACAAATAAGAACCTCGTGGACTACGTTGTGAATATACTTCATGAGTACTCTGCACGAGAGTACATCCAGATTGCCTATAACATTGGGTAAACGATATTGCCACGCATATTCTTTGTTTTCGACCACTAAACATATCGTAACTTCCTATCGTATAACTAGGAGGCACTGGATCCTCATCGTTATCGTGCCAAAAGCAAAAAGGGTCTATTACCTTGATTCCATGAGGCGTGGCCATGATCAGCGCAATGCCGCATATTTGGACATTATGGGTCTACTCGACGAGTGAGTACCAAAACTTTGCTCTTCGTCGATGGCTATTTTTTCTTTCTTTTGAAATGACACACTAAGGCTTATTATTTTGAATCATATAGGGTGTTCAACAAGTACGTCAAAGATGGAGGGATCCACAAGGAATGAGTGTCCGCCAAGTTACATCAGGGCTCCCAGTTTAAGGTATTCCCTAATGTTGATAACACCTCATACTAATGTCATCATACCTCTGCCGGCAACAACCCCAAGGATCCACCCTTTGTCGGTACTACGTGTGCTTCCACATGCTAGCCCTTTGCAACAACCCTAAGTTCAGTAATCTAGCTGTACGAAACCATCCCCACTAATGTATAACGTTTATTCATGCTATTTGCCCTGATTGTAAGCATCATATCTTCAGGAAGGGGCGAAAATCATGCGAATCACACAGTTGGAAGATATGGACATCGTCCAAATCCGGTCACACGTGGCTACATTGTTAAACAATGAGGTCATCAATCCTGAAAGACAGTTTAGTCACCTATCGGCGCCCTAAAGCTACCGACCTATGATTGCAATTAGGTTGGTATGTAGTTCGATAGTGATCAAGCTTTGTGATCCCAATAGAGTATCAAACTTGTTACTACTAGATTTTTTATATCTTTCAAACTTGTGGTTTCGAATGATGTTTGCACTTGTTGTTTCAAAATTTCATGTTCCCTTCTTCTCTCGATGCTAACATGTGAGTTTGGAATTCTAACGTCTTCTTATGAATTTCACTTTTTAACAAATGACACTTCTTGTTCATGAATAGATCAATCACATATGGAGGCTGCGGGGAGTGGTTGTATGTCATATGAATAACTTCGCTCTTTTTTGAATTGGTGAATAACTTCGGTGTCAATTGAGTATATGTGACAAGTGAACAAATTGTGCTATTTTGTTTTTGTATGTACATGCATGTGAATGTGAGAAGTAGTTGTGTTGTGATCGATGCGAGAACGATTGAACAGTGTGGTATATATATGTGTTGTGCTCTGGAGTATAATTTGTTGTTATATATGAACTGCAATTTTCTATTTCAGAGTAGCTAGCAGTTTAGAAACATAGTCCCCGTAAGGAAACATATTCAAGACGGTTGTAACGAAATAACCACCTCTAAAATGTGGACAAACTACCTCGGATAATGCACTAATGAGGCAGTTGTACATTTCTGACTGTCTTGGATACGAGACGGTTGACCTTTTTCAACTACCTCAAATAATTTATTATCCGAGACGGCTGTTTAACCGCCTTTGATATACCTCACATCCACAACTACTGTTTAGAGACAGAGAAGATAACTGTGAGGATATTAGTTTTCAACCATGTCAGATAACCTTTTATATACTAGTGGTTCCTTCGCTTAGGAATTTTGTTAAAGCTAGGTTAGTCTACCAGCTATACTCGATCATCAACACCCTGCAGGGAAATTAAGTACGATAAGTTTGCCGCATTCCCGGGGACGCTTTCGCTTAATCTAGTTCCTCCGATGTTCTTAAATTCATAAAGTAGTCTGACATCTTCTAGGGTTATGTATAGTTTAGTCGTAGAATCAGAGTTACATATGCATGCTAGCTAGTTTCTAGTTGGCATGCAATCCGTCATTAGTATTACTAGCTATTTCTCGGTCGCATGTTATTTCTCGGTCCTTTTAGTTGTATATTATCAAGCCTACATTTACACAAAAATATTTATATAATTTTAGATATAGAAATATGTAACTGATCAACTGGTCTCTAAATCTAAAGTTCCTAAAGTTACACACAATTTCTAAAATATTAAACTAGTCAATATTACCCGTTTGATAAAGATTCAATGTCCAAAATCGTCGACTTACAAATAACGATTTCTCAAACGACTTGGAACACTCCCTTATTATTATTATTATTATACTTGTTAATTTTTAGTTGTCTGAAATTTTTATAAATTATAGTAAAAATTTACTATAATTTTTAGTCAGTACGTTATACTAGAGTGAGATAGGAATGACGATGGTCAGATGTTGATCCAAAAGGCTTGAAAACGTAACTGAAAGTAACAAAAAATTTAGAAAACTTAAAAATAGACAATCTCTTATTATTATTATTAAATTGTACAGTTGGACCAACTGAAATGAAAACATTTAATCCACCACGCCAGTGGCCCATCCTTCCTCACATATGCATCTAAATGGACATTATGGGGAGTGATCCACCAAATTCAGTATGTTTGGATCAAAGGAGTCTTATAGGAATTTTTAAATTTCATAGAAAAAATTTCTATGAATACTGAACCGTATTGGCTTTGAAAATTTCTATTTGAATTTTTCCTTCACTCTTTCTGGAGAATTCTATACATTTTCTCAAACCTTGTATTTTCATCTTCTTTTGACAAGTATTCTTCAACACAAATTAAATGTCTCTTTATCTCTCCTATTTTCTCTCTTTTATGGGTTCCGATTCATATAGGAATCCGTAAGACATGCCATCTAAGTCCTAAGATTTTTTCCATTTATAGGTTCTTTCTATTCCGTGTTGGCCCTCATTAATATATTTACCAACCATTGCATTAATCAGAAAATCCAGTTCTGGCGGAACTGGTAATACATGAACTATTTTGAATATTATCACCTGCAAACACCAAGATTTTCTGGCAGTTTTCTCGTGGCACAATGTGTCTACAGGGAAGTTTAGAGTGTTTGCATCTGCTGAAGGATGGGCTATTTCATTAAAATGAAGAATGATATTACAGAGAGAACTGATCAGTGTTGCTCATCACATGTCCTGATCCAATTAAAAGGTCTTAGCTAGCTAGTCGCCTACACTTTGCAATTTGTAAAACCATCCAACTTTGTCATGGCATGTCAGGTAATAACTTCAGGTAGCTAGGGCAATATAACATATGCTAGGCAACTTTTCTTCGAAACTCGGAGTTTGACAAAAATGTGATATTAAGAACAAGCTAAACATAGCTTACAAACGTGTCACCCTTTTAACTGGCAAGACATCCATGACACTTGACATCGAAAGATCATAGGTCTAATGACGTGTATACCATATATGCGTGATGGCAGCATATATGTCATTCTATGTTATCAAGGGGATTGAGGTCCCATTAAAACATCTATAATGTATAGACTTTTCAAGGGGTCTAAGGTTGTCATGTTGGAGAGGGTGCGACAATTGGCATACCTAATTCTCTCGTTTAGTCGGCCTTACATGAAAGCAAATTCCCTTCCCCGCTCCTAGTTGCTACCATCTGGTGGGCCTGATATACACGTTTCTTTTAAGAACCAGTCCAAGACCAAGTTCCCTCTTAGAGCATCTCCTTTCAACTTTCCCTGCAATGTCGGAATCAAAGTCCTTTCTCTCTTCTCTATTTTCTTTAACAATAAAAGAAATAACTCCCTGGCTTCTACATTATGAGATGCACGGATCCAATATTTATTGCAAAGTCCTTATAAATTGCTCACGAAATGACGAAAAGAAGTGTGAAGAGCCACATAAACATGAAATCAACAATTACATAGCCTCCTACATGCATGCCACCCAAACTATGACATAAATCCCCTAACTACCAACTCCAATCTTATGACGCCAGCATCCATCAACTCCTTGTCCTGCTGTCATTGTTATATCACTAGTACAGAACTGGTCTTTTAAGACCCCTCATCGCACACAGTTATCCGAAACCCATCAGCAATGTGAACATCGCAGACGGTCAACATTTCAGGCCCGTGTGTGATGTGCCACGGCAAACTGGGCCGTGTGCAATGTGAGGCACATCGCACACGGTTTTTTTCTGAGAAACCGTGTGAGAAACATTGTACACGGGTATTTTCTAGGACCGTGTGCGATGTTCCACACATCGCACACGGTTATTTCGGAGATTCCGTGTGTGATGTGCCTCACATCGCACACGGTTATTTCAATCACATCGCACACCTTTGCTTCATAGGAACGGACCGTGTGTGAAAAAGATCAATGACGTATTTTGTTTGATGACCGTGTGCGATATTGTAATTATCGGTGACACTTAGTTTTGATAACCCGTGTGCGATATCGAACTTTTTCTATTTATACACGCGGGAACCCTAACAGTCTTTGGCACCGCGCTGTGGCCGCCGCCTCCTCCCCGAGCTCGGATCCGGTCGCCGCCTCTTCCTCGAGCCCGGATCCGACCGCCGCCTCCTCCCCGAGCCCCCCCGAGCCCAGATCCGGTCGCCGCCTCTTCCTCGAGGCCGGTGACCGCTCCTCCACCTTGCAGCAGCGCTGGCGCCGATGAAGGCTGCCGTTTTCCATCGCGTTTGTGACACTGCGCTGCACTGCACAAGACACTTCTTTTGGAAAGAGTGTCTTGTGCAGTGTAAACGCAATGTCACAATAGTGACGACGCTCTATTGCAGTTACACTGCACAAGAAAACTACGTGACGTATCAGACGCCTTCCTCTAGGTATTACCTTCCGAACCTCTGTACTTTGTTATACGCTGATTATACCGTGCTAAATTGTGAATTGTGACTGACATGATTGTGTGCTTCGATCAGAGGTCAAGATGAAGCCCGAGCCTAAGGGGAGGTGCACACAGATATCGCATTCGAGTGCGTCGTCACACTCTAAAGAGTCCATTTCTAATCAAGTGTGTAAACACACTAGCTAGCACTTTCTACCCATGAACCAAGCCATAGATAGTTCCTTTCCATATGAAACTGAGATGTGCAAAATTCTTTAGCAACTTGTGCAATGTCGAATGTGTTGTACATATATATATGGTTGAGATGTGGAGTTGTCAAATTTGAGATGTGGAATTGAGGAAAATTCATTAATTTGTTTTGTGGATGCTTATGATATATATTGTCCTGTGCATGCTGGGATGTTATTCTATTTTTCAGAGGTGGCAAGCGAAATGAATTGATGAAGCCAAGAAACATACAACGAAAACACTGTCTGGTATGTAAGTCTCATCACACAAGGGCAACATTTCAGGCCCGTGTGCGATGTGCCTCACATCGCACACGGTTATTTCAAACTTGCTGTGTGCGATGTGATTGAACATCGCACACGGTTAGTTCATAGGAACCGTGTGCGATGTTGATCCACATCGCACACGCCTTTTTCTAGTGACCGTGTGTGATATCTCGTTCTGGTTTGCGTAGGTAGCCGCCATCAGTGACGGATTTTGTTTGATGACCATGTGCGATGTCGTAAGTGACCCCTGTGTAGCAGTACCGAGCTCGACCTAAATGCTCTAGTTCGAGCGCACGGGAACGGTGGCTTGTTGTAAGGGTGGGAGTGGTGCACGACGGCTAATTGGAGTGGCGGCGGTGGCGGCGGGCGGCAGCTGCGGCGGCGGAGGCAGTGGCTTGCCGGGGCAACTAGCTATATGTGATCAGCTTTGCTAGCAATTACGACAGAGTACGCATATAATCAGCATCAAGTAGTTGTCCTTCGGTTAATTTTTAGATCCGGATATTCCGCATGCAGTGCTAGCAAAATCATGCCATGTAGTTTTTCTGTTGTTTGAAATCCTGTAGATGGATCGAGGTTGGATGTCGGAGAGTCGTACAAGTCGAGCATACATCAGTGGCATCGTTCGTTTCATGAAACTCACGGAGGCAGACATGAGGAACAAGGGGGAACGGCTGATTTTCTGTCCATGTGTTGAATGTGGAAACTCTAGACTGTGGGAGGACCCAAGAGTGATCGAAGAGCATTTGTTTCGGAGGGGTTTCAAGATGGGATATACATGCTGGACCAAGCACGGTGAAGAGCCGCCGGTCATGCACGTAGAAAACGAAGACGGCGATCATCATATGCCAAACCCATATGATGGGCAGCCAGATGGCGACGATTGTGATTCCGATGGCGATGAAACTGCTATTCCAAATCTGCAACAAATGATTCATGATTTCGAGAGCAACCACGATGATGCAGAATACAGGGAATTCATGGGCTTGATGGAAGACGCCGAGAGACCACTGTATCCAAACTGTAAGGCAAAGCACTCCAAGTTGTCAGCAACACTTGACCTCTTGAGATTGAAGGCAGAAAGCGGATGGTTGGACACGAGCTTCACAAAGATGTTGGGTCTTTTTGCAGACATGCTTCCAGATGAAAATAAGTTGCCAAAAAACATCTACGAAGCCAAGAAGGTGATTTGCCCCATGGGACTAGAAGTACAGAAGATACACGCATGTAAGAATGACTGTATGCTTTATCGTAATGAGTACAAAGATTTGCGTTCATGTCGGATATGCAAAGCTCCTCGATACAAGCGTAAGTTTGCAAAAGTCAAAGACAAGGCCGATGATGAGATCAAGACGGGGGTCCCTAATAAGGTTGTGTGGTACTTGCCTGTAATTCCTCGTTTGAAGTATTTGTTTGCAAACCTGAAGGAAGCGAAGCTGATGCGTTGGCATGCGGAGGGGACGTAAGAATGATGGAAAGATGAGACACCCGGCTGATGCTGCCCAATGGAGAAGAATCGATGCGAAGTACCCAACCTTCGGCAATGACCCAAGGAATGTAAGATTCGCAATGAGTACAGATGGAATGAATCCATTTGGCAGCATGAGCAGCAGACACAGCACTTGGCCTGTGCTTCTGTGTATGTATAACTTTCCTCCTTGGCTGTGCATGAAGAAGAAGTACATCATGATGTCGATGCTTATCCAAGGGCCAAAGCAATCTAGAAATGACATCGACGTTTACTTCAGGCTGCTGGTGGAAGAACTACAAACATTGCGGAAAGAGAAAGGGGTAAGGGCATGGGATGCGTACAAGAAGGAGTCATTCGATCTCCGTGCACTGTTACTCCTTACCATCCTGGATTATCCAGCACTTGCTAATGTTTCGGGGCAGAGTACAAAGGGAGCCAAAGCATGTGTCACGTGCATAGATGAAACCCCGAGTGTCTGGCTTCTGTTCTCGCGCAAAACCGTATACATGTGTCATCAGAGGTTCTTGAGAAGAAATCACCCTTACCGTAACATGAAGGAACAATTTGACGGCAATACAGAAAGAGGCGCGAAACCAAGACCTTTTATTGGCGAAGAGGTCAGTGAGATGATGAAGGATGTGAATGTCGTGCTTGGCAAGGGACATAAACGTCCCCGTGAGAAGAGCGTGTGGAAGAAGAAATCAGTTTTCTGGGACTTACCTTACTGGAAGGATGTAGATGTACATCACTGCATCGATGTCATGCACATCGAGAAGAACGTATGTGACAGCGTTCTTGGTACATTACTGAACATGAAAGACAAAACGAAGGATGGCATCAAGTCACGAATGGATATGGTCCATTTGGGCATCAGACCAGAGTTAGCTCTAGTAAAGAAAGATAAGGGCCAGACGTATCTCCCACCTGCCTGTTACACTTTATCCAAGAAGGAAATCATATAGTTCTTGGGCTTCCTGTGTAGTGTCCAAGTCCCCTCTGGTCATTGCACAAACATCAGGAGTCTTGTTTCAATGGAAGACAAGAAACTAATTGGCATGAAGTCACACGATTGCCATGTAATGATGACACAGATGCTCCCGGTGGCAACCAGAAATATTCTGCCCACAAAAGTTCGAGAGGCGATTATGAGGCTTTGTGATTTCTTCAACTCGATATCTCAGAAGGTCATGGATCCCAATACACTGGATGATCTGCAAGAGGAGGTTGTGAAGACTCTATGCTAGCTTGAGATGTTCTTCCCGCCCTCGTTCTTCGATGTCATGGTGCATCTCGTTACACACCTTGTGTACGAGATAAAGATGTGCGGGCCTGTGTTCCTACGCAGCATGTATCCGTTCGAGCGGTTCATGGGAATACTCAAGCACTATGTTCGGAATCGGTATCGGCCCGAGGCCAGTATCGTAGAAGGATATACGTCGGAGGAGGTGGTTGAGTTTTGCACCGATTACATGCACAACTCACAGCCTGTTGGTGTGCCTAGGTCTCGCTATGAGGGGAGGCTATTTGGAAAAGGGACTGTCGGAAAAGAAGTCAGCTGGAAGGATACTCATCTATTTGACATTGCCCATTTTACGGTCTTGCAGCACATGACCATAGTTTCCCCTTATATAGAAGAACACCTGAACAAGCTACGGCAAGAGTTCCCAAATGTGCCATATAGTCGGATCTTGAACAAGCACAACCTTACATTCAGCCAATGGTTGCAGAACCGTATCGTAGACGGGCCGATAGATGACACACTAACGTGGTTGGCCAAGGGGCCAGCATTTACAGTTCATAGTTGGGAAGCGTATGACCTGAATGAGTACACATTTTATACGAATGATCGAGATGAGAAGACCACATTTTAGAATAGCTCTATCCGAGTGGAAGCCATAGATACAGATGGACAGAAGGAATTTTACTACAGGATCATAGAGGAGATTTGGGAGCTTGACTACGTGACATTTTGAATTCCACTGTTCAAGTGCAAATGGGTCGATCTCAGACATGTCAAAGTTGACAATTACGGCCATACTTATGTCAACCTCAGCAAATTGGGTTACATGAATGAACCCTTCATTTTAGCCTCCCAAGCTACCCAAATTTTTTATGTAAAAGACCTCGCACATAAGAACTGCCATGTAGTGATGCATGGAAAAAGGAGGATTGTAGGAGTTGAGAATGTTGTCGACGAGGATGAATACAACCAATTCGATGAGTTGCCACCTATTGGAGAACGCGTAAGAATCGACAAGCAAGACCAGTGGGAAACTTGCCACTACATACGCCAAGATCATTCTGACGGGCTAGTGTACAAAGGAAGTCATCATGTAGTGGATTCATGATTTATTTTGAATCTGGCCTAGTACTCAAATTTGTTTTTGAGCCAAATCTGTACTCATTTTGAATATGCAATCTGTTGAAGTTAGCAAATTATGTTTCGAAAAGTGATCGCACAATTATCTTGTGGAGTCATCGCAGAATTTTGATTCTGATAATCATATATGTCGAATACATAATCGTTCGTACTGTAAAGGATCAAATCCTCACATCGCACATGGTTGTAAGCAAATAGCCCGTGTGCGATGTCACTTACGTTGCAAACGGTAAACTCGCTCAGCCCGTGTGCGATGTGGTCTTGGTCACATCGCACACGGTTAGAAGCTGCAGCCCGTATGCGATGTGGCCTACCACAGGTCATCTAACCATCTGCTCTGTGATTTGCAACACTGATGGAGAAGACATTTTCACACAGATTAACAAGACATTTACAAGCGAAAAGTAGACATTTCGAACGCAGGTTTAGCATACATTTGGAACACAGATTAACAACACATTTCCAATACCGTTTAACAAGACATTACATAACACATTTCCAACACCGTTTACCAACACATTACATAACACATTTCCAAACTAAAGCAAAGGAAAATACATAACACATTACATAACGAAAGCAAAGGAAAATATAAACTATCTACACGGACTCCAGCGGCAGATCTTCGTCCACAGGGTCAGGAGTGAGAGCCGAGATATTTTTAACTATGTAGAAGCTCACCATCTCGTCACCCCACCGGATGCACTTCGCGTGGAGGCGCAGGCCAATTTTGGGGTCTCTGCAGCGGATGAGGGTACGCCCCGCCTGGTGGTGAGTTTCGAGGAGAAATCCGACGTGCCGTGGCAACTTCTTCTCCAGGATACACCGGACGGCGTACGCACCGGAGTAATGGACGGGGTTGGAGTAGTACGCACAGAGGAGGGTGCCCTCGGTGGGTCCATACTCGACAAACTCCAGTGCCTTGGCAGTGGTGCGGGAGATGGGCATGGTCATCTGCACGCGGTCCTCGCAGATGGGCGACTCGTCGCGGTTTCCGCTTCCCCGAAGAGCTCCCTGCAGCGGCCATTACGACAGATGGAGGAGGTGGCTGGAGGGGTAAGGAAGAAGAGGTTCGACGGAGCACGGCGCGGAATGAAGTACGGAGTGAAGTAGAGAAACCGACGAGGCTAGAGGCGTGGCTTATAGGAGTGAAGTAGAGAAACCGACGAGGCGGCGGTTTATAGGAGTGAAGTTGAGAAACCGAAGAGGCGGAGGTTTACAGGGGCGACTCTTCGTGTCGCACACGGTTACGGATCCATATCCGTGTGCGATGTAATACACATCGCACACGGAGACCTAATCATACCCGTGTGGGATGTTACTCACATCGCACACGGGTACTACCAGTAACCCGTATGCGGTCACATCGCACACGGTTAGCATTACACATCCGTGTGCGATGGATGTTACATCCCACACGGGCCGTAATATGTGACCATGTGCGATGGCTAGCCCCGTACAAGTAGTACCTAGGTCACCCCGTCCGTCCATCAAAACATTTCGACTTCACGCGCGCCGCCTCGCACGAATTTCCGTCGCCTCCCGCCTCCCCGAGCACCGCCTCGCCATCTTCGGTCGCCGGCTCCCTGTCGTCGAGTCCCCGAGCGCCGCCTCGCCATCTCCCGACCGCCTCGAGGTCTCCCATCGCCTGCCTCCCCGTCCCCGAGCGCCGCCTCCCTGACACGCTCCCCGACAGGTTAGGGTTCTCCGTGTCCTCACAACGAGTCGCAAGATAGGGCTATATGAACGCGTGTGTTCCAGTGCTGCTTGCAAATATTTGTGTGTAGACATTATTTGTGCCGGCACTTGATTTACTTCTTCTTATTTATGCCATTATCATCCTGTTAGTTAGCTATGACATCCGGTAATGAATGGCCGGAGTTCTCTCCGAGAGAGACCGAAGAGAACTCCTCATCACAGCCGGAAGGGACCACCACTGATCAAGCAGAAACCCTGTCAGCTGTGAAGAAGTCCAAAGGAATTAGAAAACCAAGCAAAAAGCCCCAAGGAGTATGGCAAGTGGAGGCCATCGACGATAGAACCGGGGCTCCTACGGAACCAGAGAAAATGGAGAGGAAGTTCCGAACCATGTGCGCGGCAGTGGTAAGGGAAAGGGTCCCCATTCACTTGGAGGATTGGACAAAGGTTAGTAAGGACCTGCGTGACGCCATAGTGCTAGAGATCACGCAACACTTCAGGGTGCCGGAGCAATGGAAAACGCAGGTGGAACAATGTGCATTCTCGAAGGCAAAGGATGCTTTTAGGAATTTTAAGTACGTGTTGCACACGAAGTTTATGAAGCAGAATAAGGATCCCTTCGGAAAGTATCCACACATTCTACCCGAGCAGTGGGCCAGATTTGTGGAGATGCGGCAAACGCCGGATTTTGAAGCCAAGAGTGCGGCAGGCAGGGCTCTAATCGCGAAGAACAAACATCCCCATAGAATGGGGGTCAAAGGATACTATGGGAAGCGGAAGATTTGGGACAGGGAGGACGAGAACCTACGCCTTTGGGGAGCCGATGTGCCTTTTCCTAATGTTGCGGCAGATCGGGCAAAAGACTTTCTGAGGGCGAGGTCTACAACCGATTCCTCGGGTCAGGTTGTGTTACCCAACCCAGCAGACCAGGAAGTGTACCAAACTATGGTAAGAGCGACTACCTCATTCAGTCGTCGGTCTATAGTTACGACAATATTATGCTTATGTACCTACTAATTATATGTCTTTATGTGCAGAAAGAGCTAAGCGTCCAGGCTTCGCAAGGCTCATTTCAGCCTCAAGGGTGCAACGACATTCTTACGGCCACATTGGGAACCAAGGAGCCCTCGGGTCGTTGTAGGGCGATCAGGACCAATGTTGCCCGTAGGAAGGCCTTCCCTCAAGACGCGGAGGAGATGCGTGCGAGGAAAAGGGCGAGAGCGGAGCAGAAAAAAGAAGAGATGAAAAAGGAGATACTCGCCCAATTTGCAGGTATGATGGACGAAAGGCTCGCGAAAGAAAGAGATGCGTGGGAGGAGGCGTACAGATCGCAAGCGGTTGAAGCTGCTGCACACCCAAGCCCCGGTGCACACAGGAGTAGCTGTGCGTCAGCTCCCGATGCGGTTGAAGGCCATGAGGAAACAGCCGGCAGGTCTCCTATCGATGACATCACGGGGCCGACGAAGTGCAAGCTACAAGTGCCAACAGCGCACATGGCTTTTCCGTTGGTGGCAGCTACCGGATTGGTTCATCCACCGGCGGAGGGAGCTACCGTGCATGGTGTACCGATACAGCCAGGGTTCGCGAGGTGTACCGTCGATAAAGTCGAGCCTGGCTCCCAGAGCCTCCCGCTATTCCATGTAAGCCAGGATGCCGAACTCCAGACCTTGGGACAGGCGGAGATGTCCTTCGTCCAGTGGCCGAAGAAGGACATACTCCTTGTGCCCTTCACATCGGAACCGCCTCCTGCTTCCCCACCATTGCCTGCTGAATCTGAGCCGCTCTTCGCACCACATCCCGTCATGAGCACGCCGTCTGCGCCGCCTTCGTGCCCACAACCTCAAGGGTCACCCAAGCAAGCGCCGGTGCTTCCGACACCAGGAGATGTTGACTTACCGTCACCGCCCGCACCAGTGCAAACTAGAAGTACGATATCAGCGCCGCTGAAGGGCACAGGCAAGGGACAGGGCAAGGCCAAGGGCAAGGGCCAGGACAAGGCCAAGGGCCAGGGCAAGGCCAAGGAGCTGGGGTTCATGACGGACGAAGAATTGAACCGATTGTTTCCCCCAGCGGAGGTCGTAAGGAAGTACGTCAAAGGAGAGCCATTGCTACCCCCCCAAGACTTGGCGGCAGCAGGTATGATATGCAGAAGGCTACATGACCACTATATGAAAACTATGTGAAGCCGGTGAGTCGAGCATTCCGGTGTGGTTCAAGAAGGAACATTTCCTTCATGATATAAATAATTATTGCACGGTGGACTTCGAGGACTTGTTTCTCCTCTTCAACCTGGGTCAGCTCGATGCCTCCCTCATGAGATGCTGGACATTGTAAGTATTTTACAAGAAATTACACATTCTGGCAACTCTCTTTTGTTTCGTAAATGGTACCTCTTTTCTTTCGTATGCTTAGGAAAATGATCACCGAATGCGAGGCTCGGAAACAACCGGTGGGTTTCCTCGACCCACAGTTGGTCTCGAAGCAACAAATCAAGGTGAATAAGCAATTGATCTTTAATTATGTCGTCGGTGCGTTGATTGCTCAACAGAACAAAGAGTTCATTCTCCTTCCATACAACCAGGAGTATGTGTGTTTTTATACCATTGTCATCATTCCACACAGGTTGTGATATCTTTTTTTTGCAGCGAACATTGGATCTTAATTATCATCATACCTAAATGGAGCAAAGCCGTCCACCTTGATTCCTTGCAAGCGGCACATTACGACTACTCAGAGATAAGGAAATTCTTGCATAGTGCTTTCGCTGAGTACGCCAAGCGTGGAGGGAGGTGCTCACCAAATGAGGACTTGGTGGTCTTGGACCAAGGAGCCGACGACTTGGTGAAGGTAACAATTGGTACAACATTCCTCCTAAGTGGTAAGTAATGCTAATTGATGCCGTAATTCCTCAACAACTTTTCAGTGTAACCAGCAGCCAGCAGGAACCAACCTTTGTGCTTTTTATGTTTGTAAGCAAATGATGAGGATTGTTCCGAGTTCGAAGACAAGAGGCATTGCTGGCCTCCCTACGGTTAGTACTGTATGTGAGACTCAAGATTTTACTTTTTACCTACATGCACCTAAATCTGAATTTAATTACTTCGTGCAGATTTTGAATTCGATGGACAAAGCACCGTTGAGTCAAACCGATATTGTCAACATTAGAGGACATTTTACCTACTTCTTCCTCACGCATGTCATAGCGGAAAAGGGACAATTCAGATCACCTTAATTCGTTGTGAGCTATTTATTTTCTTCGTTGTGAGGTATTTATTTTCTTTCTGTTGGCTGTCAACCTTGTCAGATCCAAACTTGTACGAATGTTGGCTGTGAACTCCTGTTTACGTAGCTGTGAATGGGTCAACTCATATTCAATTGATTCAATTTGCTTATATGTCGGCTGTGAAATGTATGTGATCTCTGTTTTATTTGTGTTTGGATCAAATCCGTGTATTTTGCCTGATGGATGAAATCTGCATATATATGTGGCTGAATACTGAATTCTGTGAATGTGGCCGATGAATTCTGTAAAATGATATTGTTGCCTGAGATTTCCAATTGTCGCTACTGTTGCATTCCCAGCATCACACACGGATCGGCGGCCCGAATCGTGGGCGATGTGCCAGTCAACGCACACGGACCGGAGCATTGGACCGTGTGTGATGTGGCTACTCATCGCACACGGTCCCAAATATACGCCCGCGTGTGATGACGAGCAGTCATAGCCCACGGTTAAGACCAAATAACCGTGTGCGATGCGGACAAATATCACACACGGTTTTGAAACTATGACCGTGTGCGATGTGGGATCTTATTGCACACGGGTCCTATTTTTGAAGCGTGTACGATGTGTATCTTCATCGCACACGGTCTATACTGTGGACCCGTGTGCGATGTCCCGAGCCATCGCACACGGTAGAAAGAACTGAATCGTGTGCGATGTGGGCGCTCATCGCACACGGGCCTATTTAAAAAGCCATGTGCGATGTGCGTATCATCGCATACGGCGCTGGACCCGTGTGCGATGTGCCCCCCACATCGCTGACCAGCCCGTGCATACGGGCTGGAAAAACCGTATGCGATGAGCTTTTTTACCCGTGTGCGATGAGCTTTTCTATGGTAGTGTATAGACCACGATCGTAACCAATTAATACACAAATAGATAAGCGGCAAAGGATTAGAAGCTTTTTCTTGTCAAAAGCAATATCATTTGTGCATAATAAAATTGACTAATATAGTGCCGTCGCATCCACACAAATTTGAGCGTGATGATCAGCTTAACTCCAACAACCAATTCCCTAAAATATTGGAGATATTGCGAGATGGGCAGTGTTAAAAGCAATGTAGATTCGATGTGATACGAAACGAGCAAATTGATAGTAAAAAAAGGATGTTGAATAGTCTATTCTTTATAATAACATACCCTGCCAATTGTGCTTACCTAAATTAACTTAGTCAGAATGATCCCACAGCTCAAATACCATAGGAAAATTTTGATCCTAAGGGGGATCTTCAAGGCGCCATAATCGAAACTAGAATTGAGTATTACTTAGAGCATCGATATCGATTGGACTAAAAATTATCCAGTTCAATGCAAATGCGATTTAAAGATATCCTAATCCGATAAAAGATCGAGACTAGAAACCCTTTTAAACAAGTTCATTCCAAACCACTACTTTAGGCCCAATGAGAGCTCTTCAAAAGGAGATGTTCAAAGGAACTGAAATTAAACTTCAACAAGCGTGGCATGCTTTTTTGCGTGATATTATAAAACAAGGAGTATCGAGTGCAGAGGTGGGATACCGTCTAACGAGACATCATCCCAGAATTGTACCTCGATTTCACATTCGATTTAGAAGGAACCAAATCGAAAAAAGATGTCTTAACTTTTATTTTATTTTGAAAGTGATGTCTTCACTTTTATTTTATTTTGAAAGTGATGTCTTAACTTTCATTAACCCTCTTCAAAATAGAAGTTGTCGAGTTTAACTTGCACATGCGATAAAGACCTATCAATAATATATTTATTTTATTTTATTTTATCTTAAAAGTGATGTCTTTAACTTTCATTAACCCTCTTCGAAATACTCCCTCCATTCCATAATATAGGGCGCGATACAAAAATCCCGCAGCCCCACAATCTAAGGCGCATTGCAACTTTCGGCCCTCTTTCTTCCCTTTTTACCCCTCCAACGCAAGCGACCGAAGCGACCGAGGGAGAGAGGAGGCGCGGGACAGAGGGGGCAGAGAAGCGCGGCGCGCCGACGGACGGTGAAGAGGAGCGGCCAGGGCCGAAGCGGTGGAGCGTGCGCGTGGCCGCGCTCGAGAACGTGACCCACGCGGCGGCGGTAGCAGCTGCTGCGGCGGCAACGGCGAGTGAGGAGGACGACGCGGGCGAGCCCGCGGGCGGCTGCGACGGGGGGTCGTTCTCGTTCCTCGTGCGGAGCTTCTCCGCGGTGGAGACGACCCCAAGTTCGGGTCCTTTAACCCCGCCGCCGCCGAGTTCGTGGGCTTCCACCTGACGCCCCCGCCGCCTCTAGTAGATCCGGCAGAAACCGAGGCCGACGACGGAGTGGTGGATTCACCGGTGGTAGGGCGGTAGCGACGAGGAGGCGAGGCGCGGGGCGAGGAGGCGGGGCGGGCGGAAGAAGGGGAGGCGCAGTGGAGGAAGAAGGGGAGGCGGGGCAGAGGGGGCGAGGAGGCGGAGCAGCAGAGAAGGCGGGGCGAGGAGGCGGGGGGGGGGAGGAGCGGGGCGAGGAGGCGGGGCGGGCGGGGCGAGGAGGCGGAGCGGCAGAGGAGGCGGGGCGAGGAGGCGGGGAGAGGGGGGAGGCAGGGGCATGCGGGGCAACGTGACGCTGCCTTGGTATTCGCTTGTGGGGGGAATACGCGCTATAATATGGAATGGAGGGAGTAGGAGTGACTAAGTTTAACTTGCACATGTGATAAAGATCTACCATTAAAATATTTATTTTGGAGAAGGTGATCTTATCGTCAAACACTTTCCTCATTTAAATTTTGAAAAACCACTTACTTCCCAGACCGTCCACCAAGACTGGCGGCATGGTGTAATTTCTTCGATCGGAACTCGTGACCAATGTTTTCGCTAGGATTTTCGGAGCAAAATATTGGCTCGTGGGATCTCAGCACTCCTTGGATCCTTTTTCTGCAGAGTGAAAGATGCACATGAAAAAGTATTAGGCCGTACAGGAAAAATGATTCCGTAGACAATGATTCAGTGGACTGTTATTCCTCGAGATGGGACCCACTTAGCACGCCTCTTTCTCTTCCTTTTTTGGCGCCTCTCTCCCCCTCTCTCTCCCTCTCTCTCTCTCTGTGCAGAGCACGTACGGTCAGAGATCACGTGCAATGTCAGGAATCCCCTCAGTTGTTACCTTTTCTCTGAAATGTGAGCTCATGCATGCATGACATGCATGATGCCAAGCTGGGCATGCAAAAGCAAACGCATGTAAATCGATTGATTAGGAATGAGGATTGATGCAGACAAAAATACCTTGGTGGAAGAAATGTGTTTTAGTTAGAATCATTTTCCGCAAAAAGAAATTAGAATCACAGCGATGCTAAGACATCTCCGTCTACTGTCCATCGCATTAGCAGAGATAGTAAAATTAAATAGAGGTACGGTAGAATCTCCCAATCAAAAACGGTAGTTTCAACTAGTTTGTGTAATATTCCAGAGCAAATCTTTTTTGAGAACACCGGAGGCGGCCAGGGTAAATGTAGTTTTGCTAAAGTACAGTTAATCTGTCCTGAATTTGGTATGGCATGGAGCCTGGGAAGGTTCCCTTCACATCATATGCACTAATATCTTGTTATTGTTTCATCTCCAGTACCTTACTTTGTTAATTATGCATGTACGTCAGCATGTCATAGCCATGGAGACTGTACTTGCACATGTGGAACGATGACTGGATGCTATGCACCATCTGCCGCGGGACCTAGGATCCGTATCAATCTTTTTGTTTATAATATTCATCGAACAAAAATTTCGAAACTCTTCCGGCGGTTTGCTTGTTCAGACTCACCTCGATAGTGTAACTTATCTCATGGTTTGGATCGCAAGCTTATTATAGACTATCTAATGATTACTTTTTGGCATGTGGCCTGCCATGTTTTTATTTCTTTTGCTATTCGTTTTGCAATGATTTTTAATAAAATTGGGATTGTGTGGATCTCATGATCCATAGACAAAAAAAAATATCTTCCATGATCTTAAAAAAAATTAAAACATGACATATTTGACCATTAACCACTAATACCCACTAAATTACTTATCTGACCATGCTCAACCGTGTATAGTGCTGACGTGTCCTATTTTGACCGAAGACTGCATTGGAGTTTTTTTAATAATATTTTTTAAAAAAAAATTAGAAATAATACCACATTTAAAAAAATTATAAAATTATTCTCAATCGCCATCAGCTGTGGTGATTAGGGAGCAATTGCTACGCGGCATGACGATTTAACCCTATCGCCAGCGCAACCAACGATTCATCACGGAATCGTCAAGCCGGGTGACGATTGAAGCGCAATCGCCACACGCAGTGGCAATTTGAACCAGTTTTTTTAATAATATTTTTTGAAAATTTTAGAAATAATACCACATTTAAAAAAATATAAAATTATTCTCAATCGCCATCAGCTATGGTGATTAGGGAGCAATTGCTACGCGGCATGACGATTTGACCCTATCGACAGCGCAACCAACGATTCATCACGGAATCGTCAAGCCGAGTGACGATTGAATCGCCATGAGGCATGGCAATTGCGCTCCAATCGCCACGGGTGATGGCGATTACTACCTTTGATGCTATATAAAGGCCAGCAGAGCACCATGTACTCTTCCTGAGCTCTTCAAAATCCTCCTTGAGTTCTTCCGAAAAAATTGTTAAGTTCTTCCTAAGTAGATAGTTTTTAGTTGAGAGGAGAAGTAGTTCGCGGATGGATAGCAATGATGGAAGTAAATTTTGTAATTTTCCCTGCTCGTACGGGTAGAAATTTTGAGATTTAGAAGTTGTGTTTTCTGCCACATTAATTTTTCGTGCAAATTGCTAGATATCCTTGATGTTGTTTGGACCGTGAGAATGGACCACAAACTTCTTAGAGCTGCGAATGATAGGAAGCACGCTTGTAAAATTCTTCGTTCGTCGATCTTCGAGGAAGTTCATACGTGTGGGGTTGGAGAGGTTTTAGCAAGAAGGGGTTTTCCTGGACTTGCTTACAAGCAGGTGCGCAAGCATTTGCGAGAGTTCCACAAAATGTATGAGAGGGTAAGCGAGCTTAGAAAACTACCCGGGTGAAGTACACGAGAGACGAATGGTCGGGAGGAACGATAAGTATTCCAGAATCTCAGTATAATAAGCACATAAGGGTTAGTATAATTCCTTTGTACAAAGATCATAAGCATTTTCATGTACCGTTTACGTTTGTTAGATCACATTCTTGGTGTGTAGGCACATCCGGAGGATGTAGGGTTGCTCAACTGCAGAATCGCAAACTTCGGATGGGTGGACCGATTTTGGAGAGACCCATTTGCTAGTAGGAGACACTTAATGAAGAGGACAGATGAAGAAGAAGAATGCATATTTGCTGGACTCCCCCCTTTGTCAAAATGTGGGCGCACATCCAAAAAAGATGTTGGATCATCAAAACATAAAGGCGCATCTAGTTCATTGAACAAGGTGTGTACCGAGTCAAGTGATGAGGATTTTTCGAAATTGTTTTGCTTCAAAGCACCCGCTCCGGGACTCTTTGCTAGTGATAGCAAAGATGACTTTATGTAGTCGTATTAGAAGTGTTAGCAAATAATTGCTTGTTCTATCTATGATATTGGTAGCCAAGTTGTGATAGTTTTCATAACTATGAATGTGGCTGTGTAAGGTGGCTTTGTGACATATGTTCATGTAATCCGATTTGGATATTACTATGTTAGTCTACTCTGGATCGTTGATCACTACGTGCTTACTAATATCTAGTAGTAAATAATAGAAATAGAAGTCCACAATTTCATACAATACGAAATGCCCGTACAATAAAATGTACAAAAAAAAAGGATAACACGAAAGCGATCAGTGTGCTTAGCCTCATCGTCCCCTCTTCCTGATCAGCGACGGTGAGTACCTCGGCCGAGGCTACCCCACTCTTGTTCTATGAGACCTGCCCACCCGTAGTGTCGGGTCCTTGTCATCATGGTCCTGTGTATCCTTCGTGGGCAAGGGTGACTGAGTCTGCTGCGTTGTACTGGGCTACCCAGGTGGAATCAGCTCATCTGCCTCGTCGTGAAAGGTGAAGTCATGAGTGTCGGGACTATCGAGGAGGTAGTCAAGCGGACTAGCTGGAACATGAGGCAGGACATGATCTGTATATAACGGGAAGTAGTAAGCACAACAATGTAAGGGAATTTGGTTTGTACGAGATGACAATTGTTTCACCTTGTTGACTCATGAAGAGTGGGATGCACTTCTGCTTGCCACGCAGAACTACCCGCCTCTGTGGCCCCGGCGGCTGAGAGATGCAAGGCTGGCGGTGCCTCGTCTGTGAAGGACATGGTGGTCTGTGCGCACCCTGGCTCGCGCTAGTCCCATCAACGTTGTCATCCCTACGCGTGCACCTGAATATGTCCATGATCTTTCTAGTGTACTCCGCGACCCTGGACAAGCCGGAGTGATCCTCGGTGCTGGCGGGGATACACTGAAGAATAGCGGTGACCTCTGTGTTCGCCGCTGTCGTCCACTGTCCCTGAAGAACAAGAATCATAGATTTGCATATAAGTAGCAGGCAAGTACAGATAAGGAAGCGAAGTACAAAATTTCACTTACCGCCAAGTCCAAAGTTTTAGCTGTGAGGATCGGATACATGTCCATCATCTGTACACTCGCGTCGTCAGGAGTCTCGCTTCCACGAATTAAGTAGACGCGCGTGCGTGGCAAGTACCACTGTAAGTAGGCCTCGAACTCCGCATACCGGAAGGGCTGTTACTCATGCCGGACGTTGTTTAGAGCATTAGCCTACTGAGCAACAAAAGGGGCCATCCGAGCTTCCCACTGTGTCTCTCTAGTACTTTCTCCCTTGCGACTCCACCTGTTTGTGGAATATATTCTTATTTTGTAAAGGCATGCAATAGACATGGTAAATGTATAAAAGTTATGAAACTTGACTTACGTATGTGCATTTGCATCCACTGGTGGGTAGTGCTGGTGCAAGCCGAACTGCCTCATCACACGGTGTAGTGAGTGGTCCTCCACAAAGATGTCGAAGATCGACAAGCTTTGACGTGGTCCTCCAGTAGCTCTCATCTTAGTGGCATAGTGAAGACATCCCTGGTGCGGTGCACGCCGCATCAAAGCTTCCTCCGAGTACGGCTCCCATATGACACTCTGGGTGGGGAGGTGTTGAAATTGCTCTATGAAAGAAAGGTAGCAGCCGCGGACCTGTGCCTTCGCCCACTGAGGCTGCAACACGTACGTAAGAAAGTGTTATAATCAAGCAAGTCACGAACTCAAGTACAAATCTCTAAGTAATAGACATGCTGAGGTAGAAAAAATGTAACTTACTCTTCTCCTAGTCCACATGGACCCCAAAAGTAGGTCCATCCTGCGGCAACTGAGCTCCACCACCACGGTAGAACTCGTGGCCGTAAGCAGAAGCGTCAACCCATGGTCGTCCGATCGGGAAGCACTCGAACGACCACAGTTGAAGAAGAAGCGGACATCCTGTGAGATTGGCATTGCGCCCTTCCGCTTGCATGCGGAGCAGAGCGCTCGGTACGTGTACGCAAGCACTACAGACCCCCAGCTCATCGGTTGTAGCTGATCCTTTGATTCAGCATCAGCGATCTGCCGTGCGATGTCGATGTAGCAGGCGTCCACGCTGTCTCCATACGCACTCGTGAACATCACTTTCCCCAGGAACCAAAGCATGTACGCTTCAAGTCCCCTGTTCAACTGGTACACGTTGAGATCTCCGTGAAATCTCTGCTCCAGGCTGTCCAACTGAACGAATATATC